>JAOTQE010139305.1:0-11745 GCA_025631205.1 Nesometra sesokonis | reverse complement strand
ACTGTTCCACTCCTCCGATTTTGGTAAACTTTTGATATGTTGTTTCATTAGCAATTCCAAACTAAATGCAAGTTAAACGGTTTTTGTTGCAATTTGTTTTGGGTCATTTCATATTTTGACTGGACTAGTTGGGGAGAGGCTGGAGTGCAAAGGGTGGTCAATGGTACGGGCAATTTTGGAAATATTGGAGAGCAAAAAGCATTATGTTTTTGTGTTTAATGTGCACATTCAAGTCTTCTTCAAATAAATTTCCAAATCTTCTCTAGCGTTTCAAGCCGAAGTTAGACTCGTCTAGGCGACCTCTAGAGCCACATTAGATAAGTCTCTCTTCACATAGGCTTCTATGAATGGTGTCTTGTTCGAGGCAAGAAATCCTACTTTCCACATGCAGTACCTTTTGGTTTCTAAGCCAACTGGGAAGCGAATTACTAGATAAAATGTATCAACTAAGTATTCTGTAAAATTATTTTAGAATATAATCAAGCGAACTCTAAACTTAACGATCGTCATGTAAAATAATATTTTATATTATCCATTACTTAATTACTTCACCGCTGTATAATTTCACCCAATAAAATAATAAATGTGTAAATATTTATATTTACATTACAAGAACGTTTTTAGTACGACATAATCATTTTCAACCTGGTGTCCTCGAGTTCAATACCCATAGTGGTTAATTTTTTGCACTCATATTATTTTATTCGGAGGTTGGCTGCTCTATTTTCCCCATTATTGTATTACCATACTAATGTAAAATATTTATACATTTATTGTTTCAATGGCAGAACTTATACAGCGGAAAATTATCATGTAGACGGAGGCTACGCACTCTCAAAGTTGCTTTTAGTGACTCAATACATTTAACACTTATTAAAACTTGCATTGTAAAGAAATGTTTACATACTGCAGTTTAATTCATCTTGGCCATTATTACAATCCTCATCATAATCGCACACCCAATATGATGGAATACAGGTGCTGTTGCCACAATCAAAGTCATCTCCATCACAAGCTAACAATAAATATAAATAAAATAAAAACTATAAAAAACAATAATAGAAATTAATGTAAATATATAGTAAAACAATGAATATGTTTTACTCAAATTTTAACATCTGTAAAATATAGTATTTAAAAGAATATAAACAAGTTATGAAAAACTGCATTATTTGAATATTAGTTTGTCCATGGTCATACATCCACACAATTACACTACCTACTACTGTAATAATGTAATAATCAATTACAGAAACTAGACGGTAAACTAGCCAGTAAACGTCGCGAATTCTTTATTTTCAACCTTGTTATGTATGGACCACCATAGACAATGATTACCACATTTGGAAAACACTCCTATTCGGGTCAACCAGGGATCTGTAAAAAATGGGTCAAATGTTAAATGAGCATTCCATAACGTAATAACTTATTGATTTTAAATTACAAATAATTCAATATTTTAATACCAAATAGGCCTAACAAAAATAAGAACATGAAAGGCACTGTAGTACATTTTGCAAAACTAATATGTCAGGATGTTCATGATGATCAGCATTTGTAATGTGAACCTTGCCGATTCTCACCTTATATAAAGTAGGCCTGTCCGGTAAGACAAATTGTCATACGTCACATACCGGTGTGCTATAAAGTTATGCTTCAAAGCAGAATACAGGTTAAAACAGATACAACTATCCAATACATATGCGATGTGCGACGAATTACTGCAATCTTGCACATAATCACATATCCAATACGATGGAATACAAATCAACACCAGCTTCATAAATTATTTTATTTTGGTTTACGTGACGACTGAAAACATATAATTGTTTTGAGTCTTGACAAATTATTTGAGTTACAGATCCAGAAATTTCCGTGGCAAGCCCCATTGAATGTTTATGGGACCCTCCTAAACGAGCCGACACTAGGAAAAATTTAAAGGAATATGTACAGTGGAAACATTGTATACACTTGTAAAATACATCAAGAATCTCACCCCACTCACTCTTTTTCAAAAAGTATACATATCAGGAACGGATTTCGAGGGGCGCTTCCGGTGCACGCCCACTCTAATATCGTCAAAAGTGGTCTACATGTCGCCGGGTCTCTTATATTACGTGCGTTACAACATTTTCCCCAAAAAAGTAGAATCACAAAGATTTTCTCCCTGTGACCCTAACATCCAGTCGCAGGTCAACATATAGACGATAACATCAGTCGGCCTGAAGAAACGTCTTGGATAAGACGTGAAACGTTGCCACAATAAAACACGTAAGTCCAGATGAAAAGTTTTATTGCATATTTAATTATCAACTACCTGGGTGAATGATAACTTACACAAACGTATCTTTTAATGTTGTTATTCATAGTATATTTATGTTATATTTTTTTATTTTGAGTATTGATCATACTCGTGTTTAAATGTCTTCATGATCTTGCACCTCCATATCTTGTTGGGCTTATAAGGCGCCGAGAGAGCAATTATGCGACACGTTCTCTTGGCAACTGTTTGCTGCACGTTCCCTTCACCAGAGCCTCAACTTTCCGTGACAGATATTTTAGTGTTGCTGGTCCGAAGCTCTGGAATCGATTGCCAAATGAAGTGAGAAATTGTGAAACAATCACTAGTTTCAAGTCGCATCTCAAAACCTATCTTTTTTCAAGAACTTTTAATTGATTTTCTTTTCTTAACACAAGTTGTACAGCACCAGTGAATGTGTTGCAGTATTGAGCGCTATATTAAATGCAACAATAACAATAACAATAATAATAATAATAATATAATAATAATAATAATAATAATAATATAGAAACTATATTTTTACTGTTGTACTTCAATTTGTTTTATTCAAATTGCAATACCGATGTATTGTATCGTATCGTATTTTATCTCTTCAAAGTGTCATATCTACCATTTTTTTCAGATCGTCCAGCTCCTTTCTTCTTCCCTTCCTCTTTTCCCTTCACATCTTCCTTCCATAATAAATTTGTAAATCCTTTCCTCTTAGAATGTGACCATCCAATTTTTGTTATTTGTTTTATTTGTGTAATCAAACACCTTTCCCCTTTCTTCATTTTTATTCTCTGCAATACTTCAACATTCCTTATTCCCTCTATCCTGCCATGTTTAACATTCTACTCCATATCCACATCTGCCTTCCAAAAATGGTCGAAAAACGCGCGAATGACGTTGTTTTTTCCTTTTTAGACTGCCGAGGTATTCGAAGGTATCTTTCTCTTCCATTTCTTAAAATCCAATTTTCAAGCGGCACTCAGACTTGTTTGCAGGCTTGTTATATAATTGACTTGGTTTTTGCACAATCAACGGAAAGTCCCATTTCGACACTTTTTCGACAACTTTATCTAAAATTAAGAAAGTATAATGCATACTCCAAGCAATGAGATACATGCCATCCTGACAAGATTAGTTATGATTGGTTAATACCTAATAATAGCTTTGATTTAACAAATTTTAGGTTAGTTATGATTGGTTAATACTTAATAATAATTATAATTTTAGTTTAATAATATTGGTGCATTGGTGCTTAAAAGCTGGAATTTTATGGACAAACTTTCATTCCTGATGATGACAAAATTTATGTCGAAATATTGAATTTTGTCACGATGGCATGTATCTCATTGCTTGGAGTATACATTATACTTTCTTACTTGAAGTTGATTAGTGGACCTTTCGGATTTATCTAAAAGGGCTTGCAGGTTTGCTTGTGAGGCTACGGTCAAAACTCTTATCATCTGCATATCGCAGATTGTTGATGTTCACATCGCCAACTTTCAAACCGACCATGTATTAGATCTCCCTCAGAATAACTTCACTGTAAAGACTAAAAACCTCTGGTGGCTGTATGCAACCTTGTCTCAAGCCTTTTATTATACTGGTTCATGGTGTTTAATTGACCATGTATTTTAACTACAACTGTTTGATTCCAATACAAATTTCGAACGTCTTTGCCGCACGACACACATTTATAAATTGTTTGTAAACATAATTAAACATTAATTTTAAATTGTCATTCACATAATTATAATTCAGTAATTACATTTTTGTTCAAATATATAAAGAGGTTGTTTTAACTAGCAATAAAAACCAATTGTATTAAGTACTTACAAATGCTTGTAAATTAATCGGTGTTTTATGACGTAAAAAATAATCGGTGTCTTATGACGTAAAAAATAATCGGTGTCTTATGACGTAAAAAATAATCGGTGTCTTATGACGTAAAAAATAATCGGTGTCTTATGACGTATAAGTGACCGTAATCAGTTATACTGTTCGCAAATGATACATGCGTGTGCCTTTTCCATCATGAGAATGCATGTGTGCGCGCGTAGTGGTGTCGTATGACGTTATATATATAAGCGTATACCTTATACTATTATAGTGGAGCAGCTTATACTACTTTCGCCCAGTATTGGAAATGACAATAGAAGTCATGATTAAAATTAATTTATTTATATAAATGGTTGATTTATAATACACAATTATAGTATTCATAACCTGCTTACAAAATATTCTTAAAATCCAAACCACTACATCATATGGTATTTAATCACAGTTAGAGTAGGGAGTGGAATATATTTTTAAAAATACAAGTAAAATGGTTCCCAAAATGATTTAAATGAATAGATAGACAAAACGAAGTGGTAAGATAATTCCTTTTCTAACAATACCATTACATTGGAGATTCTTTTTTTAATTATACAGTGGCCTAATTAATATTGGACAGACACGGTAAAAGATAATTAAGTGCATTTTATAAAACATACCGCAGTTTAATTCATCTTGTCCATTATTGCAATCTTCCTCATCATTGCATACCAAATATGATGGAATGCACTGGTCGCCACAATTAAATTCATATTCCGAACAAGAATCTAAAATAAATATTAAGAATATTTAATGATAAAATGTTTTTTTTTTAAGTAAAGCAAAAAATCCATTATTGCAATATTCCACATCATTAAATACAAAATTTGAAGGAATACCCCGGTCGCCACAATTAAAACTTTATTCTAAACAAGCATCTAAAATAAATATGAATAGTATTTAATGATAAATATTATGATATAATATTATTATATTGTCAAAAATATGAAAAGCTATTATTATAAACAAAACCATATAAATTATATTTAATGACAATGGCAGTTGATGATGTGCGTGAAAAAATCTAGAAAAATAAAAGAACAACATAATGATTAAACAGGTTTTTAAACAATAAACCAATAATGTTCATCATGATTATCTATATCGTGATTTTTTTTATGTAAATCTAGTAAATATTGATTAGACAGCTTTATGTACAGGTAAAGTAATTCTATTAAACAATCTTGATGAGACAGGGGGAATTGGCACCCGCAACTCCCTTGCACCCATGAAATACATAATAAAATTAGAATAATGTAAGTAAATGTACATTAATTACTCAATAAATGTTAGCATCAATATGGAGGCTTTTTGAAAGAAAAGTAATAACATTGCTGTTCATACCGCAGTTTAATTCATCTTGTCCATTATTGCAATCTTCCTCTCCATTGCATACCAAATATGGTGGAATGCACTGGTCGCCACAATTAAAATCATATTCTGAACAAGCATCTAAAATATACATGAAGAGTATTTATGAATAAACAATATTTTAAAAATATGAAAAAATGTATATTACAGAAAACAAAAATATATAAAAATAAATTATATATAATGGCATGAATGATAGTTTATGATGTGCATGATTAAATCTTGACAATTTTTTTGTACTAGAAAAGTCATGATATTGTGAACAAATTTTAAAGTATAAATTAAAGATGTTTGCAATAACCATCTATATCGGTTTTTTATGTAAACCAAGTACGGTAAATAATAAATTGATTACACAAGTTGATGTACAGATAACGTAGTTCTACTAAACAGTGATGAGACACAATTTATGTATAAGGAAAGTAATAATATTAAAACTCAATATCTACAGTACGCACGCGATCTACCAGAATGTCATCATCATCTAAAGTCAATAAATCAGCGATCACAGACAATATGAGTAAATACAACCATTTGCCAGTTTGGAAATCCGGGAAAATAATAGAAAAAGCATTCCCGTATTGGAAAAACGAAAATTAAAATATCCATCTGGACGCAATGTTCCCGGGACGCCGCCTAGCGGTGAAATTCACGACTTAAGGTTTTGTGGAACGCTTTCATTCACCCTGGTAGCCATAATTCCTGTCATCGTTAAATGTTACTCGTTTTTAATGATAGCGTTTAACATTTTTTAGATACAACACCAATTAATTTAACATCCATATGACGTATTTGAAATTAAAAAAAGTTTCAAAATGAATATGATATTTACTGTTTTCTGTATATGTCACGTGATTGATGACGATATTTTGACCTTTTGACCTTTTAATGGAGTTTAACTGTCGGGGGGAGAAACTCTTACTTGAATTGTGCATAACATGTATGTTTAAGATGGTCTAAGAAAAGTCTTAATAAAGGTACGGCTTTGAAAATGTATTTCTCGTAAACATGACATAAGGACGCTCACGATATACCCTTATAGACTCGTCAGATCCCCACGTTAACGGTTTTTTTATTACACTGTGGTGAACTAGGAGACGGTCATATGACCGATCTTCGTTTGTTTTTATCATCTTCGTGTTTTGTTCGTAAACATTCGGAAAAGAGAGCCGAGAAACCTCGCGTAACTCGAGAGAGAGAAGAGAGGCCCTGATGCCCGGGCAAGTTCAAAATTATTACAGAAACCCTTAATATTTTTGTATAAATGTAAATTCGATTATTCTTCCCCTGTAGACCTAAGTAAGTAGTCTAGGCCTAGTTTAGCCAATGCAACAGTGCGCGTGTTTGCCGCTGCTGTGTAGCGTAACTAGTCGTCGTAGCTTTTTTCCATATGTTGTGGCTTAGGCCAGGGGCAGGCGTAAGCCTATCTAGGCCTCTAGTAGTAGAGGCTAGCCTAGGCTTACGCCTGCTTACAAAGCCTAAACTTCCTACACTTCATCCATTATTTTTGGCGTTTCTTCCAAATGAGTAACAAAACATATAGGCCCATAGTGCAAATACCCTTAAACGTCCTCACAAGAACCTCATTCTGTTAATTACAGATAAAATCTCCTCATGTAAATAGGATTTGAACATTCCGATATCCATCAGCACCCCTTCCCTCTCACCCCAACACAAAATCTACACATACACAGATACAGTATCCCCTTATCCAGTTAGCAAGGAACTACTTGGTCTCAGTTTGTCTCTGGTTCCGAAAACCACTGGATATGCAAAACTATGAACAATAGAGACGAGAAGGCATATCAATTGTCCAATATTTATAACAGCCTTCTAGAACACAAGCCACAATTGTACTGATAATATTCACTGATAGTCAATGAATGAAACGCGTTTACAAAGTATGCACTGTTTTTGGTTTTACTTAAAAGAACCCTTGCATATAATTAAAGTAATACCATTAAATGTGATGAGACAAGTTGATCTACAAGTAAAGTGATTATATTACAAAGTGATGAGACCAGTTGATGTTCAAGCAAACGTAATTCTAGTAAACAGTGATGAAGCAAGTTGATGTACAAGTACCTCATAATTCATTATGATTCATATGACAATTTATTAAATAAAATATTAATAGAAGTCAAAATTAAATAATTTATGCCATAACTTAAATTTCTATAAAAAAAAGAAAATCATCTATTTTACTAATAACTTATACTTACAAGTTCCATTGAGGATCTGCACAAAGTTAATGAATTCTACAAAATCAGACACCTCTGTGTAAACACCTGGTAGGCTTTGCATCGCACACCCTACTCCCCAACTTGTGATACCAACAAGGTTCCAGATACCATCATCTAATTCACACATCAAAGGGCCACCACTATCACCCTGTATATAAAAGTACAATTGACGCGTTTGTTTGTCTTAATGTATAAACAGTTTAAAAATGTACCATATTTCTCTATTCGTAATGTAATAATAGTGTCTAAAACCAATCGTATTTTGGCGATCATTTAGATATGACGTCATAGTTGCAACATTATGAATTAAAAATGTGTATATTTGCTTCTTTGGTGACCATGTTTTTATTTACTCGTGATATATCTATTGTCTAAAACCAACCGTTCGGTATATAAAGTTCATCAAACATTGTTATTAGTGGTCATTTGAATTTATGGTATCTTTCCAGGTGTCTGATTTTGAAAATCTTATCATGGTGTTCAGTTTGAGTAAAAATCATAAAGATAAAATGAAAGGAAAGTGTGTTGCAATTTGTTCTGGTTCAACCCTAGTTTACTGAACTAATAATATTTTTTTTAAATACAGAATAACATCCAATCTTCAAGCCTCGATTTTATTATTTTGTAGGGGCTAGGCCGTTTTTGGCCTGATTTTGAAGGGTAGAATTAGAATAATTAGAGCACAGGCCATTTTTTACAAATTGTATCTTCATATATTACTGAGAATAAGAGGCACCAAAGTGACTTAATGATGGTAAATGTTTAAGGTATTGAATCCAAGTGAGACGGCACTCGAGGCAAATTATCTTGATGCCTTTTGAAAATTTGAAACCTGTATCATTCACCTCATAAAATATTCAATATTATCATACGTAAAACTATTATTTGTATAATAACTCATTTATAATAGTATTTCCTTATGAACATGATAAACATACGCTACAGGCGTCTATACCACCATCTGGGTACCCAGCACAGATCATAGAGTCAGTAATAATGCCATATCCATTGTCGGTAATATTTCTACGACACACTTCGATATCCACGAGTGGAACTTTTGCATCTTGCAAACCTAAAAACAAGTAAAGTACTCCTTTAAATGTTGAGTAATTATTTATATCCAAATTAAGTTTAACTATCCAATTAAAATACATTGGTTGACACACATAATCATTGGTGAATGGAATAAGGAAGCAGCTTCATGATTTTTGTGTAATATTATTACTGGACCATATTATTGCAAAATCGGAAACCATTTTTGTCTCGGTACATATTCAGAGTAACGTGCAATAAGGTCTAATATTTAATTATATAAAAACATTATTATACGTACCAGGTTCACTCAAATCTCCCCATCCTGCAATGTAGCAATTTGTCTCTGATGTCACGTTGAATTCCTTGTAGCATATAGGTTGTATATAGTTATTAAATTGTAATGTGCCATTAAGTTTTAGTAATGCAATATCATTTTCAGATGTGTCTGAATCATAATATGGATGTTTAATAATTTCAACAACTTGAGCAATTGTTCCATTTGTAGGAGTATCATTCAAATCTGTAATTCCGGCAACTACCCTGTAGTTTCCATGGAATTCACTAAAATAAAAAAAAAACAATCTGGTTATTAACTGAAAAGAAATACAATGTGAATGCTGTTCCGAAATTGTACCATAACAATTCAGGAGAAAATTTAAGTCCAGTTCGGTATTCTTTTGTTTTCTAACGGTTTACTCCCAATTTTCTCCCACTCATGTAGGTCACATAACTGTTAGTCATTTTTGTAAATCAAATATTAAATTACCAAAAAGGTTTGAAATTAAACTATCTAAACATCAAATAAAAATAAAGAAAACTGATAATTTTATTTGATTTACAAAAATATAGTCTACTGTAAAAGCTATGTGACCTATGTGAGTGTGGACTGGGATAAAACTAGAAGACTAGCTAGAAAGCAGAAGTGAACCTAACTTGACTTAAACTCCCCAGAATTACAAAAGGTTCGGAGTTTATTCAATTTTTGTTACAATTAAATTTTTATTTTAATGTATACTATTTTTTATTTTTGCCCAAAGGAATTGACAAAATTAGCAGACCGCTAGCATAATAGGTAAGAAAATATTAAATGTGCCAAACACATAGATTAATCAACTCAGAACAGACAGAAACAAATTTCATGGAGTCAGGTTTAAAATTTCTATGAATAAGTTTAACAATCAATCATGAATCCATTGACAACATTTTTTATTTCGACAGTGAGGTAAAGTATGTCCTAATTCAAAAAATGGGTCTATACTCATATGATATAATGTTAATACAAAAATTAGTAATTATGAAAGGGTTATGTTTGACAGCTATAAAAACGCCAATTGGTCTTCTATTTTATACTGCGTTTTCTAACTCAACCGTTTCATAAACTGTAATTTTCATATTCTTTAACACTGTGTAAATCGAGTAGTAGACCCCCATTTGATTTGGGCTCACGCTGCCAGGGTTTACAGTATTATTTTACCGTCAAAATTATGTAAAGTTGAATCTGTGAGGTCGCAACTAATTATTTAGATTTATCCGTATACCGGTAAATTGTAATCACATATTTGCAATTTAATGATGATGATTTACAATACCGTAGCATATATTTCTCTTTTTCAAACAAATGTAGTAATGAAGTTAGATGAGTGGCGGACCTAGGGTGTTTCACCAGATGACGTGGTTAGCGTTCATTTACCAGCCGGCAGGAAAATTGAATAACACAAAAGCATAAAACTGGCAAAATGGTCGCAAAATGGAACAAAAACTCCCTCTTTATTTGTTGCTTAATTAGATAGCTTGTCACCTGCCTGGGCTTTCTAGTAGGTACAGCCGCTGACAAACCCAAAGGCGGTACCATGGATCACTAGATATTTAATACAGTGCATTATACCCAGGAATCAATGTGCTTGAAAAAAAAACAAAAGATCCTACACTAACCAGTTAAATGAAAAACATAGTGAAGGAAAACCTATAGTAGAAAAACCAATCACCATGGCAACTGTTCCCACAATTTAAGATCATGTAATTTCAGCAATGGCTGGACGGAACAAAATTCGCAGGATGAAAAGGTATATTTGGTATGGTTTTCCATGCGAGGCTTTAGTTTAGTAAGTTGAAATTGTATTACTTCTGGTTAATTTGTTTTGATTTAGGCTTCAGGGGCGGATCCAAGACTCAGCAAAAAAGGGGGTGGGAGGGGTTGGGGAGGCACACTTTCCCATGTCCGAGTGGGTGTGGCTCCCTGTTTTGATTTTGACATGCAAAAAAAACCTTACACGTTATTTCCCCATTTTGCTTTTTTTGGTACCACGTTTATGTTATAATTAACCCATTTGTACGTTTTTTTTAAATTATTTTTAAGGTCAATTTTAGACCCGGCGCTGTAGAGTCGATGATGACATGAGGGTGTGCGAAACTGTAATTAGATACATTTGTTGAAATACAGTCATTAATACGCCTTATTAAATGACGTAGAGGGCAATTCTGTTCCTAAAGTATTCTGTCATCATTGTTGTGTAGGCCTATAAACTAAAATTTAACTCTTGCTCTACTATATTGTATCAACAATACAATAACAACTAGAGATCAATTCAAAAGTGCATATATCTCCAAGCACATCCAAATTCTTCTGTTTCTGTTTTCCGTTTTATTTTATTTTCCACACATCATAATACAATTTATACAATCTAAGATCTAAAAAAAAGATATAAAATAGTAATACATGTGTGGAGGGAGACCAATGTAAGTTCATGAGAACTTTAAGTCATAAATAAATATGTAAATAAATAAATATGTAAATATGTAAATATCTAAATATGTAAATATGTAAATAAATAATATGTAAATATGTAAATAAATAAATATGTAAATATGTAAATAAATAAATATGTAAATATGTAAATAAATAAATATGTAAATATGTAAATAAATAAATAT
>JAOTQE010139294.1:0-11747 GCA_025631205.1 Nesometra sesokonis | reverse complement strand
TTTACATCCCATAACCTCAACTTAAATATAAATATTTCTGTTTTATGTTTTATAATTTTTTTCTCAACAATTTATTATTTTTTTTGTTCCACCTCATGTGATTTTACACTTTGTTTTGCAGTGGTTTCTTGTTTTGTAAGGCTTCGCCTTGTAAGGAACCACTGAGAGAAATATTGAAAAAAAAAAACTGCGAACACACGTGAGTTTTATACTGGCATATCTGTACACATTTTGGATTTCTGGTAAACAGAAACAGTGGGTTTGGTCAGCATTCTTGTCAGACATCTGCTATATGTTTAAGGATTGTTTAACCAATGCCTTAAGCTCCTTTGGTGGATATTTGTGCTTTATCTTTGTTATTGCTATCTGTGGCTAAAATGCATTATTCAATCATCCAAAAAAATAGTAGAATGTTTTGCGACTCGCAATGATGTTGTATATTTTCACAATTCATAGGGTTTCTGGTTTGCCAATGTGTTATTCTTTTGTTTTCCACAAAAACTTCATACTGCGTTAACTACAGCAAAAAAAAAAACTCTGCTAGACTGACATGGCTTCGATATATCCAACGGCTTTGCTTTCCTTTTATCTTTCCTTTGACACGTATTTATGGAATGATACCGTTCTCTAAACAATGATGGCATCCCCATTAACAAAGGTAACTCTTGAAGAACGCAAACAGAATAGCTTACCAAGTGGAACACGTTTGTTATCCAAGCACTACATCTCAAGTTATTGCTGTCAGACACAAGAAATGAGATGATAGGGTAAATAGGAAGCGAATGGAAATGGACTAAAACATTGAAGGGCATAGTGACGTTTACTGAGAAAAAATAGTAGCATACCAAACAGTGTAAGCGTGATGAGAATCGCTATAATGTTTACCTATGCTTTAAAATTTACTGCATGTTCATTACAGTACTTTAAGTGTCTATGTTGTCCTTAGGTGTCTCTGGCAGTGCTCCACTCCTGGCTGCAACATTGTTGCTAATCCATGGTGGCAATAGTTGTCTATTGGTTATGCTCATTCTGGTTTAGTCCCCCGTGTTTTTTTTTTATGTAGTATCCATCTATGGACTCCTGTGAGGTAGGTTTCAGGTCTGAGAGTTTGTTTTCTGATTCTTGAAAGTTAACAAAATTTTAGTCTTGCCATATGCTAATTATGTGTGTTTCAACAATTGCTATTTCCATTCCATATGATCAGATAGGAGACAGATGTCCTTTATGTCAGTTAAGACCGCAACAGGGGGTCTTCTCAATCTCTGTGGTATTAAAGCCAGATCGTGTTCATGTCCACTAAAAAGTGCAGTCTACGAATATGATAATGAAGTGAGTTTTTCCACTTCTGCATTGATGTTGAACTCGTCGTCATTGCTGTCTGATACCTTAACTATTTTTCCTCACTCTGTAAATCGGGTAAGACGACATTATTAAGCCAGTAAAACGGAACACTCTGTCAATTTGTTCCTTCTAATTTCGCTGGTGATACACCTCAATGTCAAAACCTGGGCTACTGTGAGTCTTCTCTAAAAAAGTTCTGATTCACTCATAAATGAGCATCTACTACTCACCCACCACCATACCTATCTGCTTAGTTTATCCTGTAACTCACCGTGATAGAGGCGGGTGGACCAAACATGGCCTTTTGTTTTGTCAGCCTTCCTTGTCTTCTAATCGTTTTATTTTAAGTGGGTTTACTGTGTCAACTGCAATTGGTATGTTAATGTGAGCTGCTCTTTTATGCAAACCATATTGCATCAGATGACACTTTGTTTTGTGTTTTGACATACTGGTATTGTTCTTTTTACTTTGTGTAGGCCTACAGTACTGCATCACTAGATAGCATGTAAAGAAAATATATGTAAAAAAAAAACAAAAGAAAAAAAAGAAGTCACGCCCTGTCGTGCATGCGCCCCCTAGAGGCGGTTGGCCTGTCCGGCGAGCATGGTCACCATCGTGGTTTGTTAATATAGTGAGCCCTGTCAATAAATGGCATTTCCAGTTCATGGTGTCCGTTTTTGTGTCCATTCATGGTGGCGATTTTATCTCTTTTTTAAGGCGCAGAACTAGACTGCGTACACCCACCCGGGTTTTTTGGAAACTTAAAATTTCGTAATATTCTTTTAATAGAGACAACATGCTGCTGCAGATGCTTATGTGGTCCAGCACGATCATTCAACATGTTTTTGCAAAACAAGCATGGTCGGGATATTGTACGGTTTGTACGGCCGGTCCGTTGTGATGCATGCTGCTGTCCATGTTGTATGATGCGCCTAATGATACAGACGCCTGATGGAGAAGTACTCGGTTACGTCAAACAAAGGTAAAGTTGTTTTTTGAAAAAAAAAGTATCGTTGAAACTGGAATTAACTAGTTTCAACTGTTTCAGCTTAAAATGTGAAATAGAGAACTAGTTCATTTGATTTTTCAAAGTTTGTAAAAAAATTATAACATAATATATACCTACCAATAGTTTAGTCAAATCTTGCACTTTTTTGGGTTTGCATTTTTTTTGCTATATTCCATAAAACTTTATGTTTGGACCCTATGAAATCAAATTTATGAATGGACCCTATGAAATCAAAATTAGTACATTTTATCATATATGCGCCATTATCAAATAAATCCATAGGCCTACGTTGAATTCTACTTATGTTATAGACTTGATTTGGGCACAAAAATGTTCAGATGATTTTGCAAACTCTGTTCTGCTTGTCTAGAATCACTATATCGTGCTTGTTATGTTCCAGTTTTTTATCTGTCTGAATCGTCATGTCCCACAGTAGTTTTACAGTTTTACTTTCAGTAACAGGAAGTGGACGGTGGTCATACCACTTTTCTTCATGCTCAAGATTATGATCTTTGCAGAGCTGCCAATGTATTACTTGAGCAACCTTGTCATGTCTCTTTTTTTTTGTCAATTTTTATATTGATTCTGTGCTAGATTTGTGCATTGGCTGAGAACATGCGCTAATTGTTTCTTGACTGTCACCACAAATCCTACACAGGGGAGAGGTATTTTTTTATCAATTCGGTGTCTAATTGATCTTGTCCTGATAGCCTGTTCTTGGGCAGCCATCAATGTGCCTTCTGTTGCCCTTTTTAGGTCTACGTGAGTAAGCCAGTTCCAAGATTTAGGATCTCTGAACTCAGTTAGCTTCTTCCCTTTTAAATTTTCCATTCGCCAATTCATAACTCTGAAGCTTTATCCTTTCCGTTGTCAATGACACTTTCATTAATGCACTCTTTTAGACATGCTTCATCTGTAGTTTGGATATATTCAAACAGCGAATTTTTCTCTATTAATACACAATCTTCGGCACTGATTAAACCTCGACCCCCGTCCTTTCTTTTTATGTAAAGCCTGTCCACATCCCCTTTCCTGTGAAACATGTTATACATTGTCATGTTTTTCCGCGTTTTTCTGTCTAGAGATTTCAGTTCATCTACCCTCCAATCAATTATTCCAGCACTGAACCTTAAAAGCGATACTGTCCTAGAGTAGATTGCATCTATTGCATTCTTACTGTTCAGCTTGGATTTCAATATTTTCTTAATTCTTCTAATGTATTCCGATGTTATATTTTCTTTCATAGTCTTGTTATTAAACCCATCTGCTTCTAGTATGCCAAGATATTTATAACCATTTTCCAGGTCGATTTCCTTGATTTTTTTTCATTTGACGGAAGCTCCAAGCCTTCACTGTGGGAGTAGTATCCACGTTTCATGAGCAAAACTCCACATTTGTTTTTGTCAAACTCCATTTTGATATCATTACTAAAAATCCGTACTGAATTCCTGAGAATGTCAAGTTGTTTTTCCGAATTTCCAAAAAGTTTTAAGTCATCCATGAACAGAAGATGATTGATAGACTGACCCTTTGCTTTGAATTGGTAGCCAGCATTGACCTTTCTGAGAATAAAGGAGAGTGGTATGAGGCAGATAACAAACAGAAGGGGTGAAAGACTCTCTCCTTGAAAAATTTTTACATCACCAAGAATTATTCCTCAAGATGTCAATTCCGTTTCCCAGTTTATCATGATATTTTTTTACCAAATTTACAACATTATCGGCCACTTTAAACATTTGAAGACACTTTAATATCCAACTGCGTGGAACCATATCGAACGCCTTCTTGTAGTCAATCCAGCCCATTGCCAAGCCAACTTGCCGTCGTTTGCAATTTTTAATGATTGCTTTGTCAATAAGTAGCTGGTCTTTAGTGCCCCTGGAATTTTTCTTACAACCTTTTTGTTCGTCAGGAAATAGCATATTACGATCCAGGTGGCTGTAGATCTCTTCAGAAAGGATGCTGATGAAAAGTTTCCACAACATCGAAAGAAATGTTATAGGTCTATAATTCGTTACTTCATTACCTTTGGATTTGTCTTTCATGATCAGCACAGTGCGTCCTTTAGTAAGCCACTGAGGTATGATTCCCAAAGTTAGGCAGTCATTCATCAGGGCTGCTAATAGAGGCTAATAGATTTTATATTTTTGATCCCAATATCCCTAAACTCTATCCGGACCGGGTGATTTCCAATTGGCAAGTTTACTTGATGCTTTCTAATCATATAACAAGTAATTGATAGTTCGTCCTGTTTCAAGGTGTTTTCTTCAACTTCTCGTTCGAACCTGTCTATCCACTTTGCTTTATCATTATATACATCTTTTTCTCTAATTCCCCTCCAGAATTTAGTCGTTTCTTCTTTCTCTGGGATTGGATCATCTCCTCTTTCAAATCTTTCCAGCTGTTCAAATAATCTTTTCTGGTTATTTTGGAAAAGCAGATTTTGTTTGTACTGATTGATCCTATTTTCGTATCATCTCACTCTTTGCAATCAATTTCTGTTTTAATTCTTCTATTACAACTGGGAGAACATTCATCTTTACATAATACTTTGTAAACAACCTTTCTTTCATGTTATCATTTCGTAGTCTGCCATTCCTTAAACTCTCTAGTTTACTCAAATCTTTACTGATTTGTGCAACCTGATAGTCAAGTCGCCTTTTCCACCAAGGATCTTGTTTCTGTTTTAGTTGTTTTCTTTTTATACCCAATAGCTCCCACACGATACTACTTGATGCCTTCAAGATCTTATTATAGTCGAATAAATGTATGAAACAACTCTGTCCACTTTTCTTGTTCTTTCTTTCAGAGCCTTCCTATCACAAAATTTAAGATTTATTGGATCTTCCAGCTCTTCCTTATCTAATTTCAATTGAACATCTTTAATATCTCAATGTATTCATCACCTAATCCATATTTTTTTCATTCTATCCGTAATGTCCTCCACAGTATTTCCTTGTGTTCGTTCTTCAAATTCAGTTGTGGCTATATCTTCCATAATTTCCGATGTTATATCTTCTCCTTGATCTCCAAATGGTTGGCCTCTTTCACCATATTTAGACCTTGGTCCTTCTAATTCTCTCTTTATTTTCTCAAGTTTAACCTCAGAAAGCCACCCATTTGTTCTTATTGCTCTTGCTTGTCCTGCTAGTTGCTAGTTTTTGTTCAATTAATTCAAATAGGCCCTCCTCATTGCAGTTGTTAAGCATTCTCTTGTGGTATCCTCTTAAGCTTGGGTTTCTTTTATAATAGCAACTCATCACAATTTTATTCCGATCCTTAGTCCAATTGGTTTTCATTCTGTCTGCGTTACGAGGATTTTGTGGGATGACGACTTGAGAAGCCTCGCTCCTTCCCCTGTTGGATCTGGGACCTTCATATAAAATTCCGGTCCCTTCGTCGGTATTGTGTAAAACGTCATTTTCACCCAGCATTGAAGTGATGTGGTAAAGTTTTTATTCAGAGTTTTTCTTCACCTACCTGCTGAGGTATACCAGGCTACGCGCACACGTGGAACTTCACTCCAAGTACGCTTTTGGTTTGAATCTAGGCACGGCTCCTTGCACTCTTTTTTGGCCTAGGTTTTACCTATTTCTTAATCCTCATGGTTTTGAATATTGTTGTCCTGACCTATTTTATTTCCGTAGTATTCATCCTTAATATCATCATCGTCGTCGTCGTCGCCGCCGCCGGCACCGGCGCCTGCGATGTTGCTGTTGCTGTTATGTTTCTACGATATATATTTACCTAATGGTAAGGCATGACATGCTTTCCAAGATTTTTCAGTAATGTTGATTTAATTACGATTTAGAAAAAAGTGTTGTAATTTGATGAGCATGATTACAAATAACACACATTGATCTCGTACTTTATAGGTGGAAATGTTTCGGTGCTAAGGTTATTGTGGAGTCCTCTAAAGGAAAGCCTGTGTTAGAGATCGTTACGTCTTGTTGTCCTTGTCGATGTTTTCGAGATATGGAATTTAAGGTAAAATAGTCCTGCTAACTTATTAATAATATTAAATGCCTTTGAGGGGATACCGAAAATATTGTACTAGCGCTGCAAAAATATTAAACGGATCGAAGGCGAGTTCAATATTTTGCAACCGCGAGTACATTATTTCTCCGTATCCCCATAAATAGACAGCCAATATTATTTTTTAAATTGTTTTTGAAACTCAAAAAACAAACAACGTATGCCATCTTAATAATGATAATTAATTCAAATTAACTTTTAACCTAAAGATCACATGACTGCCTCTATCTTTTCAACTTTAATCCTTTAATGGTGTAATGGAATTAAATGTGAGATATCATGACAAATTGAGACTTGTCATGGTAAAAACCACCAAATTGTAAGAAATTCAAAATTGAGTTTTATTGAGTATTGTACTTTTGGTAAATATTAAAATCAGGGCCGGCGGAACCGGATGACCGCAGCCCACAACACCCCCCCCCCCCACAAACCTTTTGGTGGAACATATAGTTTTTACGCAGATAAAAATGACAGATACCAAAAAGTGTCATTTTCTAGCATCTAGAAATCCAAATATCTAAAATTTTCTCACCACAGACTTAACCAGGTGATTAAAATTTCCCGGGCCCTAGGCAAACCCATTGCCATCAATTTGCAGTTTACTAACCCCCACGCCAACCCCCCACCCCCCAGTCATCAACAAATACAAATTAAAAAAGTAAGAATTGTAAAGAGAAAAAAAACTTGTCCCCATATATTTTTGAGTGGAAGAATTGTAAAGAGAAAAAAAAACTTGTCCCCATATATTTTTGAGTGGGGATAACCACTTTTCAACTGTATAGTCTAAGATGCTCTGTATCAGTGTCTAAAGGTTTATCACTTTCAAATATTTTCTTTGGGAGGGGATGATCTTTAAAACGGAACATTTTTATGAATTTCAACATGTAAAATAAGGCAAAATTTTCCGGGACCTTCGGTTCCTGGAGCCCGACCGGGGGTCCTCGGCGGTCTCCTAGCCCTAGCCTAAAATGCTCCCTTCGCTCGCAGGTCTGAACTTCAAAACCAAGACAGGAACATTTTGATGGACTCTAATGTGTCTTTTAGCATATAAAATAATGCAAAATTTTCCAGGGCCTCCGGCCCCTCGACCCCGACCGGGAACTTCCGGCGACCCTCTGGCCCTTAGCCAAAATTCCGGAATTTGGAAAACGGGACATTTTAATGTGTCTTTAAGAAAATAAAATAACGCAAATTTTTTCAGTGACTTTGGCGCAGTCAGTCTTTTTGTGCTCTTCCCACTAAAATGGATCTGGTCTGTCCCCCCACACCCCGCCGTTTGAAAATTTCTATATACAGAAACGGACAGAATTAATATAAAAAAAAATTCTTTACTTGTTGGTATTTCCTTTTGTATATTTGTTTATCTCAATATCTTCCTGTGCGACAACTTGGTTGTTTTTCATGACTCCCTCAAATGAGTTGTGTTGTACGGCTGGTCATTTTGGGATTTTTCACAAAAATAATTTAATGAAAATGAGATTTCTGTTGATTTGTTCTGTTTAATACTTATATATTATAATAATAAGGAACATTCTGTTTATGTTGATTTACAATAAACGTGTTTTTGTGCAACATTTTATGTATTTTATGTATCAACATGTAATTTTTTTTAATTCAATGAAAAACATGTAGGAAGTCAACAGTTGTTTATCTTTAAAGTCGATTTTCTTCAAAGTGTGTTTTCAAACATGCGTGGTTGCGCGACCATTTTTTTTCTTTCAATATGGCGGACCTTTCTCGTGTGAGGTACAGTAGATCCAGTGGCAGAGCCAAGGAGGCCTAGGGTGAGCTACAGTCCTTCCCTCTGTGTGTGACCTATTTCCCCTCCCCCGTCTGCAGGTTTCCTCGATCTCCTCCGACTGGATTTTTCGATTGGAGCTCTGCATTTGAGTTGATCACTCAGCTGTTCTCTCAAATCTGTACACGCATAGTTTTTGTGGCTCGCTCTGGAGGTGGCGTCACTCTTTTCTTACTGGACACTCTCAAGCTGTTCTGTTTCGTGGTCATTCATCTTCTGTCTCTCTTGGGATATCTGGAGTCACCAATAGATCAGTTTTTGGGCCTATTCCATTTTTTTCTGTTTATACTCGATCTTCCTAATAACATGCATTATTCTATTACTCTTTACGCTGATGCTATTCACACTTCCTCTGATAAAAACATCCTCCATAGCAGTAGGCCTATTGTTCCAGAGTGACCAGAATTTAAATTGTATCAAACGTATCAAAATGGCAATAAATATGAAATGGAATGGGTAGTATTTCATGAAGACGTTTACACTTAAAATTAATAATTTTATGTTATCATTCTTTCGTTATTATATATGCAGGTCATTGAATTAGAAACAGAAAATGAGGGAAATATAATCAAACAATGGCGCGGAAAGAGAGACACGTTAAACGTAGATCATGAACAGTTTATTATAAATTGTAAGCATTAATTTTATAGATTTATCACATTACATTATTATAATCCTTATAATATTCATATATCCATATATTCATTCTTTATTTCGGAAATATACATCCATATCATATAGAAAAAAAAGAAAACAATAGATACAAATTATTTAAATATAGGCCTACAAAAGATTACAAAAATCATGTGGTGGGCTCCCAGATCAGTGAAAAGACTAGGCCTACGTATAAAGTAGGCCAGACCATTTTCTGTAGAGCTTACGGGTAGGAAGCACATATTTACAAATAACAACTAGTTCATTATTGCAAACAAGCATACGCTTACGAAAGCTAAAAACCGAGCCCCTACAATATTCATCAAATGAAGGAATTCCATTATTAATTAACTACTAAAAATTATTACCTTCATTGTGCGTCACCACCTCCGTTTTCATCATCATCAACATCATCATCATCATTATCATCATCAACATCATCATCATCACCACCACCGGCTTCAGACTTATCTAGGTGCCACCTGAAAAGGACATGGAATGAACAGGTAAGTTCAGGTATACGCGCATTCTTAGGATGGGTTGGGGGAAATATAGGGGTGATCATTCAAAATTGCCGCCTAAATAGCCACATTTAGCAAAAATTATATTTTTGCCAAAAGTAGCAAGTTTGAACTGTCCTATATACTAGTCACGGAATAGATCAAAGGTCGTTTCCAGTCAATTTTGACAAAATCTTCAATTTTATCCCATAGGAATATTTATTTATTTGTTTGCTTGCTTGCTTGCTTGCTTGCGTGCGTGCGTGCTTGTTTGTTTGTTTGTTTATTTGTTTATTTATTTACAAGACAACAGACAAGAAAAATAACTGGTAGACAAAAAACAGTTGAAATGTCCGTTACATTGTTAAGTGACAGCTACAATAAAGGCCTAGGTGATATTTGACCTGTCGACAATTGAAGGAATTACAGACTTTCGAAATCGGTTCGTATACAACGTATAGGTTGAAGTTTAACATGAGAGTTGGATCTAAGGGTTCTAGTTATAGGTAAGAAGGGAGGGAGGAAAAATCTGTATATATCTGATTTTAACAATTTTATACCGAAATTAGCAAGTGCTTTCTCGCGTCTTGCTTCTAGAGATTCAATATCAAGCCTGAAAAGAGCGTTACTATAAGAGTTGTAGCTGTCACCTAAGATTATTCTAAAGGCTCTTTTTTTTAACTTTTTCTAGTTTGGACGTTAAATTTATAGTAAGGGAAGAATGCCAAACCTGACATGCGTACTCAAGTTTGGCCGAATATAACACGTATATGCAAGTATTAGATCAGACGTTGGGGCTTTTGCCTTTTTTAAAAGGAAAAGCGAAAATAACCTTCTTGAGGCACGTGAGACTATTTCAGAAATATGCACGTTCTATTTTAAATCGTTTTGGATAGTAACTCCTAATAATTTAAGGTGTGACACATTATCTAATGTAACTCTTCCCAGGGTAAAATTAGGTAACTCAGGTTGATTACGAAGAAAAGATATCTGAAGGGTGTGACATTTGACGGGCTTAGGAGTCATATGGTTAACTTTACACCAATCAGTTAGATTATTCAAATAACTTTGTAATAAGGGAGCTTGCTTTCTATTAACCAACTCTCCAATTTTACAAATTTCCAACGCCCATAATTTCCAATCGCAGCATCATTTATCATTATGAGAAAAAGGACAGGTCCAAGTTTTGTTCCCTGTGGTACCCCACAAGTTATATTGGTAAGAGGGGAGATTGAGTCATTTAACTTTGTATTCTGTGTGCGACTGGAACGAAAACTACATACAGTGTGGATAGTGGATTCTCTAACTCCAATATTGATAAGCTTTTTTATAAGCACAGTATGATTAATTCTATCAAAGGCCTTAGTAAAATCAATAGCACAAATATTGGCATAAAAACCAGGCTCATCTAGGCCTTTGAGGACTGTATGTAACATATCTACCAAATAATAAACTGTACTGGCACCTTTGATGTTGCCGAATTGCTATCTATCTAGCTTATCCTTAATACCGTTAAGTATCTATTTAACAATAAAAGATTCAAAAATTTTATCAAAAATAGGAGTAAGAGATATAGGTCTTAGGTCATTAAGGGATTGAAGTTTATTAACTTTAGGAATCGGGATAATCGTAGCTGTCTTCCAGTTAATAGGAAAGCAACCACTACCTAATACTTTATTAAAAATAAGAGCTAGGAGTTCAATTAGCTCAAAAGCAAATTCTTTTATTAGCCTTACAGGCAAATCAGATGGATGAGCGGATTTTGAAGCATTTAATGTGAAAATTTCTTTTAAAATCTGACCTGGGTATACAATCGGAGGTGGAGAAGGGGAGGGGAGATAACAAGGTAAAATACTAGTGTCTAATCTTGGAAATAGCGAACAAATGTTAGTGAAGTTATTATTAATCATTTCCGCCAGTGCAAAATCCTTAACAGGTAAACCAGAAATCCTGATTTTATTTGGCTTACAACGAAAACCACACAATTTATGAACATTTTTATGCCACTCCCTTGGTTTACTAGTTTTAAGTTTGTTTACACAGTTTTAACTGTTCCCTGGTTATACTTTGATTATTTCGCATTGGACACTATTTCTCAGTTGTCGCCATTTAACCAAGTTATGATTATTGTAACTATGATCTCTTTGTTTAATCATCTTCCGGATCTTGGGGTTAAGCCAGGGTTTGTCATGAGGTCTTATCTTTACAGTAATTTCACTAAAGCAACCATGATAAATGTTCAAAAAAAATGTCGAAGCCATCACATCAGAGGTTGAATCAGCATCTAAAACTTTGGACCAATCTTGCAAAACCATTACTTGTCCAAAAGCTCGTATAGTCCAGCGGATTAGCACATAAATTGTGCACTTTTTGGTAAAAGCATGAAATTTGGCACAGTGTTTCTGTATCA
>JAOTQE010139283.1:0-11748 GCA_025631205.1 Nesometra sesokonis | reverse complement strand
GCACCACCCTTAAAATTTTGCATACTCAGTTTTTCAAATATGCACCACCCTTGAAAAAAATCCTGGTGAGAGGGCTGCATTAGGAATAATTAATTTATTGTGCAAATAAAAATAAACATTTGAGGCACGTCATGGGAAAACCACCACGTTGTCGCAAAATTGAAAAATTGACTTAATATTGAAATCATACATCTGTTGTAAGCTTTAAAATGAGAGATCAATTATCAAAATGGGACATCTAAACCAAAGTTATGGAACAAAATAGAAAAAAATTTTCTTTGTATTTTTTTATTTACTGTTGTTTATTTGCTTATTTCTCAGTAACTTACTGTACGACAACTTGGTGGTTTTGCCATGCATTGCCTCATTTGAGGATTGTATTTAATGAATATCTAACTTGATACAATCATATTGATGTTTTAGTTGAGAGACTAAATTCTTGAGTCTATTATATGGGACAATTGTAAAAATCAAGTGTAATACAATTTTCCAACTTTTAAAAAAACGAGCTCATAAGCGAGCATATACAGAGCACCACTTGCAAGTCGGCCAATAGGTGGTGTTCCAGAGGTCAGAAAACCCCTGTGCACTGAACTTTGGAAACTTTCCCCATTCGATCAACACCACGTGACTCTGCTTGTGTTTAGACTGACGTGTTGAAATACAATTTAATAGTTTACAGTCTTTTGGATAAGACTTTAACCCAATGGTACTGTGTGCAAGCTGGTTCATGTGTATCTTAAATAATGCAGTGCATTTCTTTGGAAAAAAGTAGGGATTGTCTCTCTATGTACTGCCCAATCACCACCAGAAGGAACTGGAAATAAGTTCATGGGCTCTTGTGGATTATCCAGGGTGACTCACAACATCAAATGAATAAAATGAAAAAAAAATGTTAATTAATACTTAGGTCCCATAAAAAAATTATTAGTCTTTCTCTCCTGTGTGCATAACTTTTGGGGAAATCCATTTTTTTACTATTTGTAAACGATCAGTATTTATGTCAAATTTACTTGAAATGCTTTGGATTTTCTTAACATAAGGTATTATGAACAATTCTTGAGCTCACAATAATGTACACAAAAACTAGGCATAGGCCTACAATGATCAATAATTGCTGTTGGTGCGCTAGTATGGGCATCATATTAGCCCGAGTCTAAAATAATGATAGACGCTTAGGGCCAACGTGGGATCACTACAACATTAGAGGATCAGTTAAAAAAATCTCCCGCTCTCATCAGTTTTAATTTTTTGGTAGGGTGATAAACTAATAATTTTTTTTTATGGGGCCTTACCTGAGGTGTACATGGCTTGCAAAGGTTCCGCACCGGTGAATTCACATCCTGTACAGAATGGGGAGATGCGATACTACCTGGACGTGGTGACCTGCCAGGTAAGCCAGTCTCTGTCTCGATTGTCTGTTGTCGGAGTTCTTCTTCCCATCGTTTCATCTCCTCTTGCTGCTCTTCAAATTTGCGAAGGTCAAACTCGATCTCTGTGGCCAGTTGGTGGTCAGCAGACATAATATCTAAAACAGTAAATAATCCAAAGTTTTGATCACAAGAAATAAGTTGTCTGGCTCCAATGAATAATTGCACGGTTATTACCCTCACCCCGAAGAGGAAATGCCAGGGTAGTTAAATTGACTCTTTCTATGTGCGTTTGCATATGGCTTAAATCTGTCATCAAGTCTATCCACTGCTTGATCGTAAAAAAGTAAATTACGGATTAACTTACAATGTTCCAATTGTTTCTAAATCACCTAGATAATATAATTTTTTAAATGACTGATTTGCATTATTACAGATCATAAAATGAATCAGTTTGTTACAGTGGTAAAATTAATGTTTAAACTGTATGTTTTTTAAATTAAATTTTTTTAAAAATATGACAATTTTTTTGTTTCTGCCTATTAGCTTTTCAACTTTGGCTTGGCTCTGCCACATGTTATTAGTAGTACACCATTCACCAACTGTACAGTAGGTAGCAACATATAATTCAAACTGAGCAGAATAAAGCGATATTCTGATAAATTTTGAGTGTCTCTGACATACACTCATTTTGTGGTATAGTCATAGATTTATAATTTACGGCTAGATGGTGAACTTCCACAGAATACATAGTCCCAAAGTGCAGTTCCATGTGGCACACCCTGGCCTTACCCAAAACCTTAGTAACACCATAGAATCTATACAAAAGAGCTTGTCGAATCATTATGAGAAGAAATTTATTTCATATGAACACGCTCTGAATCTATGTAACCTGGTCCTTCTCTCGGAGAGGAGGGTGGCACCTTGTCTCAAATTCGCCAAGGGTTTGACATCCACATCACATTCTTATGACCTCACCTCCCCCCCACCCCTACACGTTGTCAAATCCACGGCAGAAATCTTCGCAATAAAAATAAAATCACATAATTGAGTGCAAAAACTTATCCATTCTATAACAGCCAATCCCATACTATATCCGACTACTCAATGACTTATAATTTTTCCCCATTTTGGTAACTTGAATGTGCAACCCTCCTGTCTGACTAGTGCTGTAAATGATCATTGGTTCTTTTTTAAATTTAGTCAAGATATATACTGGTTTTTATTATATATTAATGTTTTATATTCATGTTTTTTAATTGTTTTTACCGTTAGTTATATCACATGCAATTTGGCCTGTGGGCCACAATTTGTAATTTTGGTTGGAAGTTTTAATAATAAAGTATATGAATGAATGAATGAATGAATGAACTATATCCGGAATCCAACCAATCAAATCATGTTATGTTCGAACGCTGTTGCTACGTCAAAGCTGCACAACCAATCTTTCATAGAAGTGTTTTTAATTTATCAATAAATGAAAGTAAATTTAATCCAAATACTGTATAAAGACATTGACAACATAAAATATATGTGACATATGTAAATAATTTTTATGACAAAAAAATGTTAAAAATACAATAATTGTAAAACAGATATTATTATTTAACTTACATGTTTGTGGCAAAGGCTAATAAAATCAAAATAGTAGGCGCCTACATGGGACTGCAATTTTACGGAGTTAAGTTCACTTTCTAGCCATAAATAATAAATCTATTGGTGTAGTTTATACATGCAGTTGGATGTGAACTTGCATCCAGAGCAGTCAATGTTTAATCATGATCATTATATTTAAGTAGAAATAATAGTAGAGGGGTTAAGAATACCATAGACTTTAACATCTGTAAGCAGACACACTCAGACCCAGAAAAAGTGTCTGTTTATGGGAGGGGGAGGTGGCTGCCAATAGAGGCCAGATAATCTTAAAATCATTCATATATGGTTATGTCCTACATTTCACAGTTTGTTTAGTGGTATAATTTTCAGCCTTTAAGTTGTAAGGATTTTGTATACAAATTGGTATGCGTTGTCCAAATCATGAAAGGCCACTTATGGCACGTAAATTATCAAAAAAATAAACCCACAAATTATATAAAAAATGTCTGTGTACAAAAGTACTGATTAGATAAGGAACAACAGGCTTTTGAATGAACAGCTGTTATTGGAGGTGTCCGTTTACGAGAGAGGTGTCCACAAAGGGCGATTCAACTGTACAAAATTAAAGTACCCGATCTATACGTCAAAAAGTGTCGGTGGTCGCATACAAGAGGTGGCTGCTTATAAGAGGTACCAATCGTACTGATTACATAGGAGGAACAAACAGACTTTCTAATGAGTAGGAGGTGTCTATTCATAAGAGGTCTCCACACAGGGAGGTTCAACTGTACTGGTTTTTTTCAAAATTTTAGGAACAAACCTTTGATTTCATTTCTATAATCCTTCATCAGTTCCTTCAAGTACATCATGAGATATCTTAGCACAGGTGAACGATGCTTCTCAAGCTTAAAATGAAAAAGAAAAATTAGATGAGATGAGCATGGGATTACCCATGTGTTTGGTCCATCTGTTAGTTGATTATTACAACAATATGGTAGACTGAGGTTAAACAAAACAATACTTTACTTTCCTTCCTTCTTTCAATCATTTCCTCTCAATACAGAAGATCTTTAAAAAAATGTTTATGCATTTTAAATTATATTATGAGATGCACAAGAAATCAATATTTTTGCTCATGACCAGAACTTTTGGCCTTCATTTTCTACCATCACAGAAGACGGCGATTCTTGGCGACAGAACATAGTGAACACGATCGTATGATGAAACGTCATGTAGATGTTAGAATTGATTGAATCCCTCAACGCATTACTATTTATTTGTGTGATCTAGTACTTAGGATTTAGATTAAGATGAGAGTAGGTGAGATATATAAACGGATGCCTCCAAAAATTAATTAACCGGCATATTACATATTTGAAGATTGACCGTACTGGAGTGTAGTTTTCTACTTAATAGTTTAAATTTGAGTAAAATAACAAGGTAATTTAAAGACTGGCTGTATCCCTTTCATTTCAATTCAATTTATTATTTATTTATTTGACTAAATCACATAGTATATTTCAATGGAAAATACTAAAGATAAAAGATATTGCAAAATTTAATAACATAACATATGCTAAGTAGCAAAAACAGCAGAATATGGCTGTGGGACAACATGGAGACTTCTAGAGATCTGTCAATGTTTACCCTTCTCAAAATTTTTACATTAATACAGTTACAAGAAAAAAATTATGAACAATTAACTGAAAAGATTCTTGTGGATGGATACAGACGAACTTCACTCATCACGGAGGAGAGAAAATAAATTTATACACTATTTACAACAGCTACTATCTCACTGGGATATTTAAATGATCATCGGTTGTTTTTAAAGTTACTAAAACTAGATACTAAATACAATGTTTCCTCCATGATGAATGCACATAAATTATTCAATGAAATGATCAATATTTAGTAGTTAGTGTATTTAGCAAAACATTACCTGATGTTTTAAAGCGATAATAATAGGTACAATATTCTCAATAACATTCTTTTTAACAACTTGTGTTATCAGTTTAGCCTTCGCATGTTGCATCACAACTCCAGCCATCTCCATCTCATCAGCCGGTTCATCAACAGACTTGTGGCGTAATGAAGACAACTTTATCTCCTGAAGAAAATAAAATCAGTGTAAAAAATGTCAACTCAAAATTAAAACCACTAACTGAAATTTTTCACTTGATACGTGTTTGTTACTCCAATACAATTTTTCAATAACAGCGAAGGGAAAGAAAAAATAGGATAAAAAAGTTTTGTGGCAGACCAACAATGATTATCTTAATGATTAGATTTTTAATTGTCCTGGGATCTGTCTAAGGGAAATGCAAGGGTATTTCAATTGGCTTCTTGTCTGTCATTCTGGGTGTATATAGAGATGCCAAGTTTGAAAAAATTGTTTTCTGTATCCTTTAACTAAACAAGTATTATTTTGGGATTAAAATCAGCCCAGACCTAGTTTGTTTCATATCATGTTGTTAATTTCAATCAAATTATTGCATAAAAATTGGTTGTATATGAAAACTACTACATAAATACAGCATTCAATTAAAACTCACATTCTACAACATAAATATTAAATTCTAGATATCTGGATTTTAATAAAACATACTATGTAATTGAACATTTAAACAATTTTAATTGATTGAAATTATATTCAGAGGCCAGCATACACAACTATCTACACGGCCAGTGAACCTAGCCTAGCTTAAAATCACGCTCAATCTAAAATATTGTACCATGTTTAATTCATTAAGGTAACCTGAGCAGAAACCCAAGTGGTGGAAATTTAAAGTTTGGACATTTAATACTCACTTTACTACTCATAATTGTGAGCGTGTCCTGGAGAAGGACTGATGTATCCTTATCAAAGGGCAATATCTCATCCACAACAGCAGCAATAATCTGAAAAAAATACATTAATAAAATAATTTAGATTTATATAGTGCACATATCAATCAGGCCGGGTAATGACTGCATTGTGCGACGGTCATACTACAGTTGCACGACTAAACCGTCACTGCCTGTATGTGAGGTTTCCAGCGAGATGACATTCTTCTACTTGTTGGCCGACAATTTTTTAGGGATTCAACAGGGAAATCACTAAAAAAAACTTTCGGCTGACAAGTAGAAGACTGTCATCACGTATGGAAACAACACACACAGGGAGCGACGGTTTAGTTGTGCAACCGTCATACGACGTAGTGAGTGAATAGCTTAAGCGTTCAAGGCACTCTATTTTTTTTTATATATTAATCGAATACTATTCAAGCAGAATCCAATGGAAAATCTCCACATGTTCAAAATTTGGGGCATCTTACAACCAAAAGTATTCGCGCAACACTTGTGCGTCTAATAACAACATTGTAAAACAATATTACTAATGTCGCACGATACAGGGTTCATCAAAATAGTCACAACACTCATGTCTGGATTCCATGCATACATTAAATCCAGCTTTGACTCTCTCAATATAAAAAAAAATCGCATGTAATTTTTACTAATAAAATCTTGCAAGATTATGGATTCACCAATAGAAATACTTCTAGGCGGAAATATTTACATTTAAGGCCATCATGATTAGATTTTTCCATTTACCGTAACTTGACCACTTACCTCTTGTGCGAGTTTAGCTACAATCTGGAACCTATGTTCATCTTTCATATTCTCTAACATGAATGCATACAGCTTAAGTCGTTTCTCCTGGTTTAAATGCCCTTTCAAAGAGAACATCTTCTTCTCTTTATCGGTTTGAGGAAAATTGTTATAAACTAAAAGAAAAGCAAACGCAAATGTCTTATATATTGTAAATTCCTTATGTCAATATTATTAAAATTTCAAATTAATGCAAAGAGCTTGAATTGATTCTACTGGTTTAAGCAATTTTTTTGAAAGAGAACGTTTGCTTATCTCGGTTTGAGAAAAATCATTGCTAGGAATGTTTTTAAAAAAAAAACATTGCCGTGATGTTTAAAATAAAAGTGTGCCGTGATGTTCAAGAATTATTTGCCGTGAAACTTAATTTAATTTGAAAGTGTGTAGTAAATATTGAAATTGTGCCACAAGTTTTTAAACTTTGCCGTTTGGTTTTGACAATTGTTGTGAATTTTAAAAGTGTGTGCCGTGATAATCAACAAGTTGTTGCCGTGTGACACTTACAGGCCACTGTACATTTTATCTTGGCTCCATCATAACTGTGGAAATTGAAAGTACACAAACAAGGCAGTAGTGTATATTAAGGCCAGTTTACCTGCCCATATTGCTTATGCCAAAGCATCTTACGACCAAAAATATTCGTGCGTCTACTGACAACAGTGTACGACAATCGTACTAACGTCGCACGATACTGGGTTCATTGAAATAGTCACAACTAATAAAATTTTCTACACAAGATTTTATTATGGATTCACCAAAAGAAATACTTGTGGAACAGATTACCTCTTGACATAAGATCGAGTTCGTCGACTGCTTTGTTCAAACGAGCTCTGAAGTCACATTTGTTAATAATCAATCTTATGTTATTGTGTAACTGTTAATGAAATATAAATTTAAGACATGGATTAAAAAAAAAAAAAAAAAATCGACCTACCGACCCTCCAAATTTTTGAGCCAAAAGGGCAATACAACATGTTTTTTCTTTTGGCCTAGTAACTGATTACCATCATGAATAATAATTGACTATTGATCTACTGTAGTAAACTTACCATTGTGTTTCTCATATGAATTGAAGTGGTAGACACATTCCACAAAATGTTGAAATAACAGATTGGGATGTCGTGGCAACAGAAGTTGTTTGAAACATAGCTGAGCTGGTAGGATGTAAAAAGTAAATATACATTACTTGTTAAATTATATCTAGTAATCTTATCATACATTGCAGTACCTGTTGCTTATTTGGCCTTGACTTATATCACAAGGCTTTAAGTATGAATGCCTCGCTAGCGATCTGGGGACGTGCTGTACCCATTGCTTATTTGGGCTTGACTTAGATCACAAGCCATCAAGTACAGGCTCAGTGGCTAGTGGTACAAATACAGTACCCAGGGGTGTGAGAGCTGGTTAAAAAAGAGTCTGAAAAAAATCTGAAGTGAATAATGTGCGCAAAGCGCACATCACCTGCGCGAAGTCCCTTAGGCCGGGGTTCATGGCCAGCCTAGGGCCGGGGAAGCTCTGGTGTTCTAGGTGCTCTCTGGGGCAATTTAGGCTTATTTTGGAGACTATTTCCATCAATTTCAATTGCTGTTTTTGAAAATAAACACAAGATGTAGATTGGGTGAAAAAATTCGGAATTCTGCGAAAAATTGGAGATTTCACAGCCCTGCGTACCAGGCTATTGACCTGTATATCTGCAGTCCCAGTTGCTAATTTGAGCTTGTCTTAAATCACAAGCCATTAGGTAGAAGCTCAGTGGCATGGTACTTGTTGCTTATTTTGGCTTGACTTAGATCACAAGGCATCAAGTACAAGCTGAGTAGCTACAGGTACCAGGGTAGTGATCTGGGGATGTACAGTATCGGTTACTTATTTGGGCTTGCTTTGGATCTTAACATACATTACAGTACTGTTGCTTATTTGGCCTTGACTTATATCACAAGGCATTAAGTACAAATACCTCGCTATTAATCTGGGGACATGCAGTACCCATTGCTTATTTGGGCTTGACTAATATCACAAGACATTAAGTATCGCTAGTTATCTGGGGATGTGCAGTGCGCATTGCTATTTGGGCTTGACTTAGATCACAAGTCATCAAGTTCAGTGGCTACTGGTACAAATACCATGTTAGTGATCTTGGCGATGTGCAATACCCATTGCTTATTTGGGCTAGACTTGGATCACACTCCATCATGTACAAGCTCAGTAGCTACAGGTACAAATACTAGGTTGGTGATCTGGGGACACAAGTTTCAGTCCTATCAAAAGGCAACTTGCAAAATTGTTCTTAATTATGCGTCTTCATTAAATAGTATATACCTTAATACAATTAAAATTTATAAAGCACCCTTTCTTGATTCTCACATTGCTATAAGACCAGAAAAACTGAACTGAAGAGGTAAGTTTTAAGACAAAAAATATCTAAAAGTTTGCGACTGACGGATATAAATTGATATGTAATTAAAGACCGATGCTTGGTCAATGAATTTAAGGTAACTACGACTGATAGATTTAAAATGGTAGCTTCCAGGCTGATATTTGGTCAAAGAATTTTAGGTAATTGTGATTAATGGATTTAAATTGGTAAGCTGATTCTAGACAGATGCTTGTTCAAAAAATTTATAAGCTTTTTTCCATTTTGAAGCAAACACTTGGCAGTGATAAAACATGAGCTGAGATAAGTCTCTAAATATAAACACATGCAGTAAGTTAATGTTGAAAATGTGTTGTTGCAGTTAAAGCCAGTAATTTTGGGTAAAACAATACAGAGATATTTAAATAAAAATGTTTTCAAGTTAAAAACTAGCTTAGCATCTCTGTCCTGCAGAAGCTGGAGAAGATTAATGAATGTTTATTTAATTAAGGTAGAAAGATTGGAGATTGTGAAAAGAGCCACTTACCAAAATCCTGAATTTCTTGCACGTTATCTACTATTGTCACAATAAAACGGAAGAACAAACACCCACGCCATTTGATAAAATCTTCCTGTGAATAACAAAAATATATAATCATTGTAATAAAAAATGATATTATTTAACATTTTAGCAGGTTACTGACACAAGAAGTGAAATTGAAACAAGTCTAGCAATTACAGTTAAACTTTCAGTAAGCAGTCAACCCAAAAAAGTGGTTGTTTATGGGAGGTGGTCAGACTTAAGAGGTATAGTTAATATTTTATTCACTATTTCTAGGCAAATTTGTGTATAAAATTGTATTTATTGTCAAAGGACCAGCAAAAAAATTTAAGTTATTTAATGAAACAATAATAACAGTGGACAAGCGACGGTCAGATCGCATATGTCAAAGTTTAAAAATGCTGACGCAAATAACTTCACCTCATAATTCCTATGACTAGTGTAAAATGCATTCCCTCTTGCTGCTTACAAGGGGGAATTAATATACAAAAAAATACCGTTGAACCTCCTTGTGCTGGTATCTCTTATAAGTGGACACCTCTCATAATGGAAACACATTCAAAAGCCTGTTTGTTTTTTCATAATTTTAATTTCGGAGTGACTGTTCGCACGGTAGATATTAACCAAGCGTGGGCTAATAAATTATGTCATAACGCGACTATCGGTGTAGTCTTTTGTTGTAGGAATAAGATCGGATACTTGTGGCACAACGCTAACATAAAGTGCTTATTAAACCAAGGAATCCAATTTCGAAGCCTATCACTTTCTTACAATTTTTTTTTTTTTACAATTTTTTTTAAAATCAAATTAAAATATGTTAATTCTATTTTCATTTCATTCATTTGTTTGACATTACTTTATTAGTTATATTTATAATTTTTCATATTAATCATGTTTATTGTGATGGTCTGTTTTCTATGCTCTATATAACTATTTTTACAACATTTTAATTGTTGCAAACCCAAGCTAAATTCCTAGAATATGTATTTTCTGTTTTTGTTTGTTTTTTTTTATTTCAAAGTCAGTAGTCCTATGTTTTCTGTTTTATTAATATCATATTTGCCCCTATAAAAATTTGATTGACTTATCATTCTCAGCTGGAAAATGATTAATATTAATAATTATTTGCAGTCCATAATTAATGTTCAAGTTACATCAGGAATTTGGTCAGACCTGGGCCTAGTAGTAATAAAAAGTGACTTCCTGAAGGAGAAGAAAACAAAAATATTGTTTTAGCAAAATAACCAAATAAACCTAGGTACCATGCAAATGAACATCATCGTGCGAATAAGTTTTTATTCGCACGTCAACGCGCAAATAAGCTCTTATTCGCACGTCAACGTGCGAATAAGCTCTTATCCGCACGTCAACGTGCGAATAGCCTTAGTCTTTTAATTTACCTCACATAAGCAGACATCCCGGAAAATTTTGTGATTTTTTTTACATCAAATACAAATTACTGTACAAATTTCTAAAACTCCAATGGGTAAAAATCATAGTGAATTGATCTTAAAAATTGATAAAGAATATTTAACAAAATATAAAATGTGATTTTCAAAAATTTGATTGGCCATTTGCACTGAGAATTCCGCAAAATAAGTAATTTTTTTTTATTTTACAAAGTCTGCCCCTCTATCAGCTGAAATTTTCGTAAGTGGACACGTCTTATAAGTGGACCCTTTAACCGGACCTGAGGGTGTTCGCTTACGAGAGGTTAAACTGTAAAAAACTAACAAAACTAGAAATACTCCTTTTACGCTTCACTGTAAAAGCATAGCCTCCCCACGCAGGGATGTAATTATGCTGGGCGGACGTGGGCAGGGCCACCCACCCCAAAAATGTTCTACCCACCCTAAAGTTTACCTTAAGGCCTTCCACTGAGCCTAATTCCAACCTGCCACCCACCCTAACGATATAAAAAAGGTAAAATTATTCATTTCAATCCTTTTATCACCCACCCTTACATTGCTTCCATCCACCCTTGAATTTTTCTAGCTACATCCCTGCCATTATAGAAAATTTACAGTATTGTTTATTTTTCCTGTATATGGTGTTTTAAGTTTAATAATTGGTTTGTTATTTATAATGTAACCCTACATAGAATAATATGGTTGTCATAAATCCAATATCATTAAATAGAGTACTCAGTATTAAGTCTAACTGAAAACATGATATAGTGGTTGTTTAAATGAAATCATATTACGCAACATTACCAA
>JAOTQE010139272.1:0-11748 GCA_025631205.1 Nesometra sesokonis | reverse complement strand
AAACTTTTTTTAACGTCGAAAGTGACCCCTTTTCCTGTCGATCGTTGTGAAAATCGTCATTTTTCAAAATTAACGATTGAAAACGCCGATTCACATCGCCGTTTTTGGGAAAAGCGATCGACAGGAAAACGGGCTTTAATCATACATCTGAAAATTGTAATGTACTATGAAAGTTGAATGTTAAAAGTGTATGTTTTTGAGATTTAGTGAAATATTGAAAAACATGACCAGTATCTTGTTTCTGTCTATTGTGAAAAGCAAGCTTTGTGGCTTTATTATGCCTTCCTTGCCTTGACTCTGTCACATGATTTTCACAATTTTGTACCTTAGGCCGTGTTTCCGATAAAAAATTATCAGATAAATTATCGCGATAAACATTATCCGATAAAAGTGCTGCAGAAACGGGTGTTTAACCTATTCTGACACAATAAATTATCCGATAATAATCTGATAATTATCTGATAATTGACCTAACTGCAATAATTTTTTACCTTTGACACAAGGTCAACCTTGATCTAGCTCTTGCGAGGATTTCACCACGGCTCCACCAGGGTGCCACGCGAGGAAAAGGGAAATCACCAAAAAATCATCGGAAGTTAGTGGAATCACAATTGCATTATGGTCTACACTGGATTTGCGCAGTTGTATTTTTTTAATTTAAGAGTTGATTGGACGATATTTTATCTGATAATCTGAAATTCCTGCGGAAATACGGCCTTTATTGTATAAAAATAATAAGCAAAGCAGTATAAACTGAAATGTGTGGTATCTTGTAGAAACTGACGTTGTGGTATGTGCTACCTTATAGACTCGAGCTCAATTTGTTTATCCTATTTGTTTTTCAAAAGAAAATTTTTACATTTCCTGCTGATCACGTCCAAAATCTCAGTAAATGTTGTGACGCCACTGTGTCGCGCACTTACAGTAATCTAATACGATTATTACAATCCCCGCATACAAAAAAATATTCTAGAATTACTGAAAGGATTTAATTACAACAAGAAATACAGTAAGTACAAGTAAGTTACAACAAAAGTTTGTAGGTTTATAGATTATGGATAAGATTAATATTTGATAAGTTCATAGTTTCTATTTAATTTGGGCTATTCTTAGCCCAAGTTTCTATTTTTAATTCTTGGCCCAAGTTTCTATTTTTAATTCTTGCCCTATGAAAAAAATAACACCCTCCAACTAGGGTTTACATGGTAGATAATGGTGGTGAAAAGATAGATCTAGGTAGTCAACAGGGTTAAACCTATAAAAACTACCATTCACATATAACATAACATTATTATCCTATCATGACCAAAACCCATAAATTTTTCGATTAAAACAAGGTCATCTCCCCTCTCAAGGGAGGCTACTAATGATACGATTTCAGCAATAGGAAATGTACATAGGAACTACGGCCATTAATAGAGCTTAAAACTAATTAAAACTGACATCACCACAATCAGTTAATGACCTTGAGGAACCAATAACACTACTGTGCTGCTAGGTAGATCTTTATAGTAATGCAACATGGTAGACCCACCTAGTTGGAGAGTGTTATTTTTTTCAAAGGGGGTTTATTCTTATCCAGAAAGTCAATTAAGAATTTGTTAATATTGCAGGTACCTCCTGTCATAATTTATTTTTTTCAATTACCATTCATTTTTACTACTGGTAGTATATAAAGATGTTTCTTTAACCTTCTTTAATTTCAAATTGGAAAATTGAGACTATTCAAGGTCAGACTATATTATTAGTACACATTTTTTCGCAGAACTTCATTAATGTGAACATTTAGCATAGCGATAGCTCCGCCCTTTTGTAAACAAATCGAAGTTTGCATGCGCTGTATGTAAAATATTAACTAACTTGCTCCCATGCACCTTAAATCTGGAAATCACTGTAGTTGTTCAATCCAACTCTTTCACTGATGAATAAATGATGTCATCTGTTAACGTTAAGGTTAATTTATTCTGGCAAAAACTACCTAATATGAATTTTCCTGATGTACCTCAAACAATCATTTTTAATAGCTAAAGCCTGTATTCCTACAATTTGAATTTCCATTATGAATCATCTGTGGTTGTATGCGCCAGTTGAGCCTCTGGAAGACACACGTTGTCCAGTGTACTAATAATATGTGACATTTATTTAGCGCTTATTGCCAAGGCCTCTAAGCTCTTCACAATTATTACCTCCAGTCATTGGGACAATGATACAATCCATTCCATAATGTTGCAGCCGTAATCAGCGCATATGGCATTTGTACCTCCCAGGTACCCACTTATACTCCTTGGTGGAGACAGGCAACATGGAAAAAGTGTCTTGCCTAGGAACGCAAACAGTCGACCAGAGTGAGCCTTGAACCACCGACCTCGTGATTGGATGCCCCAAACAATACGATCTGTAGTGGGGCTTCACGCTACACTGATTTTTCACAGAAGAAAATAATTAGCCAATCACGGTCAACTTTACTGCTATAGACATACTGTTCTTAGAATCGTTATTATTGAAAACAACAAATCGACGCTGGACTGTAGCTTTGTAGTAAACATGCAAAAATCAGCAAAAAAAGGACAGTGTGTATCAAAATATTAAACGATTAAAGCTGGATTCGCATAAATTGTGGGTGCTTTGCGGAGGTTTGTTTGTTTATCACTGATTTTGTTTTTACTATCAGGCACTTGAAAAGTTAAAATCTGCATGTGAGGAAGTACCCTGTGTTGTCGGGGGTGAAGAGGTTCTTACTGGGGATGTACGATACCAAATATCAGTAAGTATTAGTATGTTTGATAAGACCGTAATTAATATAGCTTACTAAGTATATACTACCTTACTAGGTAGTTCTCTGTGATGCTAGGTAGATCTCCCTAGTAATTTAACATGGTAGATCAACCTAGTCAGAGGGTGTTATTTTTTTCAAAGGGTAGTATGTTTGATAAGACCGTAATTAATATAGCTTACTAAGTATATACTACCTTACTAGGTAGTTCTCTGTGATGCTAGGTAGATCTCCCTAGTAATTTAACATGGTAGATCAACCTAGTCAGAGGGTGTTATTTTTTTCAAAGGGTAGTATGTTTGATAAGACCGTAATTAATATAGCTTACTAAGTATATACTACCTTACTAGGTAGTTCTCTGTGATGCTAGGTAGATCTCCCTAGTAATTTAACAAGATCAACCTAGTCAGAGGGTGTTATTTTTTCAAAGGGTAGGGCTCAGTGGGGAAATGGAAAGGAAATGAGAGGGGAACAAATGCATACACTAAAAAGCATAGGCTTAGCTTAGCACACACAGTTCAGGCTCTGAGTTAAAATTAAAATCAGCATGAATTCAACATTCTTCATCAAAGAAAAAGTTACTGTGGCCCATGTCAGAATTGAAGACAGGATCCTGAATCTAAACAGCAATCCCATTAACCACTTCACTACAAAAACACTCCATATCTACTGATATTATTGAGTTATTTACATAAACCTGACTGCTTCAAATAAATATATTAAAACTAATACTAGGCCTAATATTCAGTAATATATTAAATTGCAAAATTAATATGTTTAGAGCAGGCCATAGCCACAGCCTAGCTTGGCTTAACATAGACCTAGACCATTAGTCGAGACTGCTATTGCTTATCTGTTGATTACGTAATGTAATTAGCTGTACCGAGGATTGTAACCTTTGATGTTCTGTTCAAGAGATTCCATGTAATTTAACTATTCCCTGCTCCATATCCACCATAGATTGTTATTTGTGGTTAGATGGTGAACTTCCACAGAATACATAGCCCAAAGTCCAGTTCAATGTAAGCGCCTATTCCGGAATCCAATCAATCAAATCATGTTACGTTCTAACACTGTTGCTATGTCGAAATTGCGCACGCACAATCTTTCATGGAAGTTTCAAATTTATCAATAAATGAAAGTAAATTGAATCCAAATCCAAAGACATTGACAACATAAAATATATGTGACATATGTAAATAATTTGTATAACAAAAGAATGTTAAATATACAATAGTTGTAAAACATGATGAAAAATGTTTGTCATGGTCTCTGGAATATGCTGATAAATAAATAATTCACTTACTCAGAGACAGAAATTGTAGACATACAACGTTTCGGCTCCTTCCACTAAGGGCCTTGATCACGTGAATGGTGGAATGCTGTCATTCCACCATTCATATTTATGTATCAATTGTAAAACAGTTATTAATTAACTTGCATGTTTTTGAAGTACAGTAGCCTAACGAAATCAACATAGTAGGCGCCTACATGGGACTGGAATTCTACAGTGTTAAGATAACTATCTAGCCATAAATAATTAATCTGTGATATCCACTGATGTTACACTGTAGTGCTCTTTCAACCATAGAACTACCCATCATTTGGGTGGAACTGTACAGTAGCTTGATGGTTAACACGTTGACTGCCAGACCACTTTTCCTGTTTCATTCCCGTGTGCCAGAACAGGTTTATATGTACAAATATAGTTTTTTTAAGGCTTTATTTAGTCACATATCATCAAAATAAAGTGTCTATTATTTTGGCGGGAAAATATTAGGTGACGAGTATCTCATCGTTGGCACTGGGAAAGAAATTGCCTACGCCAATGGCAAGAACATATCAGTGACGAGTTTACTCGCCTGCATTAAGGTGCCACCACACTTTTAAATCTTTTAAACTACCTGCAATAAAAGACAACAAACAAACAGAAGTTATTTCAACATTATCGTCTAGGTGTATTACCCCTGAAGAGGCTGTAAGTTTACGATGTACACATGTGTCGTGAGAAACGTTATAAAGGTACACTGTTTTTGACGAGTATACTCATCACTGGCGCACACAGCAACACCCGGTTGGCGAGTATACTCGTTGCTGGCAGTCAACGTGTTAAGTCATTTGCCTTCTTAATCCAGGATTCTGGGTTCACACCCTGTCAATTCCAGAATATTTCCCAATGACCTAAATTATTTCCAATCCTTAAGCCTCTTAATTTGACTTAGTTATAAGCATCGATAGTAGTTAAGTGTTTGGTGGTGCTGCTTTAATATTCCCAGCTCAAAAAAGATTGACTAAGACTAAGATTGCACTTCTCAACATGATTATGTGTAGGGTGTGTTACTAAACTCTTTCATGTTTATTTTTTTTCAAATGTATGTTTATTTAAAACACATTAAAATTAACAGGGAGCCAAAGCGTGAAGTGAGTTAATTTGTACAAAGACTACAGAAATATTAAAAATTTAAATTAAGTAATACTCTAGTTAAAAATACAAAAATTATATAAGATATACATTACTGATGAAAGTTATCTTTCGCCTAACTCGCGCCTCACTAGTCTGCCAAATCAACTTTGTTCGATAAATTGATCAAATAGGGGATAGGACTATTATTGAACCGTTCAGTGCATATTTTGGGTAACGAGAGAAGGTTGGAATTATGAAGAGTTCTACCACTCTCTTGAACTAAGCAGCCAACTACGAAGTTCAGGGGAATTCAATAGTTTAGTCTTAGCAAATTGAAGATTGATAACAGTTAATCAAGCAACTGACTATATATAAATTTTTAGCTTTAAGAACCAACAAAATATTTTTTTGTCAAAACACCCTAATTTTTTGACTTATGAAAATAAATTAATTTATTACTTATTTATGAAATATAGATGTGCGTCTTTATAATATACTTTTTTTTATTTTTTTATGCTTAGCCATATGACCATCAACATAAAGTATGCAAGTACCATTATGCAGACTCGGTAAGTAAATTTTATGTAATAAACGTGGGATTTCTCTTTCAAAATAAAATAGTGTGTGTAAAAGTACCTTAACGGTTATGTTGTTTCTTTCATGGATAGTTTCAGAATCTGTCACTAAACAGACTACTAAACATTTAGAGGGCTATTTCAGTTTAATAACATAATCATGTGACTTAGAAGATAATGATAATAATTAGACATTTATATTGCGCCAGTCGAATTCAAATCGAATCATCAAAGGTGCAGAATGAACTAGATTTTGCACAGTCAATAACTTGCTACTCACCTAAGGGTCATGTCCTCTGCAGCTACTATATTAGCGCACATCCTGCTGTCCACAGCAGGGGTCATGTATGTACCAGTAACTGGGGTAACCCCCTACTTGTCTCGAAAGATATACAGTACTGGGTTTTTTGTAGTGCATAACAGCCGTTTGTGTACACTGGGCCTACGGTTTATACTGTAGTTTTTATCTGAGAAGACTTGTTCCACCATCAGAACCATGATGCGAGTGGGCTGCGAACCATGCTATTATTCATGCATGGTTCATGGTTCCCCTGCTTTAACCGCTCGATCATACAACTCACACATGTGCACCTTTGTCTCTGTACAATGATATTAAATGGTGGATTTGAATAACTGATGAGGTGCTCTAACTTTACCTGTAAATAATTAGTATTATAGAATTGAATCTCTTTTTTCACAAGTCAGCGAAAAATTTAAGATAAAGGGTTAGTCAACTGTTTTAAATCAATACAGTATTATTTTTCCTAGCCAGGCAAGGGACTTAACCCTTGACTGTTGGATTCAAAATTTCGTGTTTTACCAGCTGAAATTTCTGTGAACAAGATAAAAGTTTTAAAGCATTGAAAGTAATAGGCATCGCTATGCTCACTCTAGGGTAAATTTCTTAGCCAATGTGGCTAAAGGTTGCCGATTTTTTTTAACCAGATTATAAATTCTTTAGCCAAAGTTTTTAAAATGATGAAAATGGCTGCAAACAGACAGTTTTTTGGGGATTTTCATTTAGCCAATTTGGCGAAAGAGGTCATTTTTATTTTAGCCAGATGAGAATTCCAGTAGCCATTGGCGACTTGGCGAATGGTTAGAGTGAGCATAGCATCGTCAGTGTCATGAAGCTTACAAAATCTCTCTTTTTTTCAAAAACTTGTGAACAAAGCAAGAACTGGTGTTCTCAGTATGGCAAAAATAGAAGAGCAACCAATTGCAGACCGATTGTTTAAAAAGATAATTAAGTTTTAAAATCAAATAAGCTAAATAATTTTAGTGCAAGTTTCAAGCCAAACAACGTATATTATGTACCACTACAGTTTCAACCTTCCTCGAAGGTCATCGTCTATCCTCGGTAGGTCTTCTCTGATGACGTGCGCCCTCTGTGATGTTATAAGGTCTTATCAGGGGGGCCCCGGGTTCTCTCTGTTGAAGTAGGAGGTCATCATAGACGTCATCGGAGAAGACCTACCGTTGATAGAAACTAGCTTAGGCTAGTTCATTCACCTGACGATGACCTTCCAGGAAGGTTAAATCTGTAGTGGTACGTAATATATGTTGTTTGGCTTAGAATAAAAGAAGTTTACACTGACAATATTTACAAGAAGACTAATGAAATTATTTGAAAATAAGCTAAAGCAAATAAATAGACATAATTGGAGTTATGATGCTTACAGAAACGTTTTTGTTTTTTCAGGAACTTGTGAACAAAGCAATAAGTAGCGCACTATCAGTACGGCAAGAATGGGAGAGGAAGCCGATTGCAGATCGTGTTCAGGTCATCATGAAAGCTGCTGACCTCATTTGTACCACCTACAGATATGATCTCCTGGCAGCAACCATGATGGGACAGGTATGCAACAAGACTGATTGTGTCCATGTGCAGTCATAGCCAGTGGCAGGTCCAGGGTTTAACTTTGAGGGTTGCCATTAACAACACAGCCAATTTCTTGCAGGCCGTTATAAATTTAACGCCCCCCCCCCCCTTCTTCCCTGCCCTCTGATATAAAACTTATAACCTTAAGGTAAATATGTTAATTCCATTATGTATAATCTATTGTTGTAGTGGATAATTTGCCCTTGATGGTATCGATAGCGAATAAAAATTTATATTGAAATTGTCAACAGTTAACAATTAAATGTACAGTGTTCAAATACTATATGAGGCATGTCTTGGCAAAGCCACCAACCAAAATTTAAAAATGCAGGTAATATCAAAACCATATTACACTTTTTGTAAGCTTTATAATGAGGGGGGTCAATATCAAAATTGGACATATATAACCAAAGTTATGGAGCAAAGTAGACAAAGTTTTCTTTGAATTTGTTTACATTTCCTGTTGTTTATTTGTTTACTTCTCGATAACTTACTGTGTGACAACTTGGTGGTGCCTTGCCCCATATAGCTATGACTTTAAATCATCAAGAATCAGCATCCCAAAATAAATTTTAATGCATGTACCAGTACAAAATACTAGTAAAATTTATCATTCACAAACAAACAGTAACGCCATAAAATTATTTAATTTGCCCTCTTAAAAATGTTATGTCTTGCCCAAGTTTTTTATTATATTTGGTAATTTTGTAATAATTTTGTTAAAATATATTCCTTTTTTTAGTAGTATTTCTTGCAAATTTGATTTTGTTTAATTCTATTTCTATAGTCTTATTTTGTGATGATGCATTTCTTACGACTAACAAGACACGATGTACTTCACACAGTTATATCGGATTATTGTATGTATTTAGCCAAACAATATGGGAGATTATGCTTTATAAAATACTAATTGAGTCATAAAATTGCAATATATAAACTAATAAAATCAACAATCCACAGCTAGAACAGTCAGTCTAAGGATATTTTCCAACTACAATTTTTTTTTTCAGGGTAAAAGTGTGATTCAAGCTGAAATTGATGTCATTGCTGAGCTGGCAGATTTTTATCGTTTTAACTGCAAGTACGCAATGGAACTAGCCAACTATGAGCTGATTAGCACAACCGACAGCACTAACAGCATGGACTATCGAGGACTAGAAGGCTTCGTTGCTGCTATTTCACCATTTAACTTTGCAGCAATTGGCGGAAATCTGTCAGCAACACCAGCCCTAATGGTGAGAGAAATTCATGTTTAAATTATACAACTAATAATAATAATAACTTTATGATTATTCTATTAATCGGTCGATTCTGATTGTTGCGTTACAATCTCAAATAAGTATTTAACCATATGATTAGAATAGATTAAATATACATAAAAACAAACGTTGCATTACATGCTATATATTTAAATTTGTTTGCATATAAAATAATTTAGTCAAGCAAAAGGGAAGCAAGTTTTCTGTTATTTTATTCACACTTAATTTGTCGTAGGGAATACAAAGAATCATCTGTATCTATTATGTATGTTTCTCTGAAATTCATTGTTTACTTTCTGTTTGAAAGTTTGATTGTATCATTACAGTCTTTGCGTTGACCAGCATGATCACAAAACAAGAAGTGAGACAGTTTTAACAACTAACCAAAAGTTACTTACGCTGACATAACTGTCTTAAAAATTTACAAATTATCTGAGTGTATTTTCAAAATTTCCTAAATTTAAAAGTTACATGTAATTAACACATTTGTTGTTTGTTTTTTTTTTTTAATTAGTAAATATTTTGGACTAAAGTATTCTTCTGATAATAATTTATAAATGTTGTTTGTTTTTGAAGCACAAAATTTGTGAATATTTGGATCAGTCAGGAATTTTTGTTCTTTTAAGTAGGTCTTTTTACTATGTTCTGTACAATTTTATTTTTTTTAGTCATTATTTTGGTATAACTTTATGCATATCTAACTATTTTCTTGTTAACTTTATTTGGTTATTATAGTGTACAAGGAAATTTTATGTATTTAGCCAAAAAGTAAGGAGAGACATAAATAAGAAGAAAAACTGCCAATCCCCTATTTTCAAGATTTTGTGTCATTTGAGATTTGGAAACACAACCAGTTTTTTAGACCTGAGTGCATGGGATGAGTCATGAATCGACTGATGCTTTTAATGTAATTTGTCTCATTTCTCAGGGTAATGTTGTACTGTGGAAGCCCAGTGACACAGCAATGCTTTCATCATGGTTGATTTTCAAACTTTTACGAGAGAGCGGAATTCCAGGAGGGGTCATCAACTTCCTCCCCGCCGATGGACCTGTGTTTGGAGATACTGTCACCAGTTCCCCAGACCTTGCTGCAATCAATTTTACTGGAAGTGTTAAGTAAGATGGATGTTTATCAACCATGTTAAGTTACATTGTTTTAAACTATGTAAAACAGCTACTTTCACCAAATGGAAATAAGGTGGAGATTTATGGAGAAGAGGTCATGATATTTAGGGGCAGCATAGGTGCATTTTCTGGGCTGTAAAGGAGCAGAGGGCGATAAACATTTGGGGTAGTGTCTTTTTGATGTTTACAGAGGACTTAATATATTTTACTAACCTTGCTAGGTAGGGCTAGTCTCTAGGGTCTCTATTACACTACTAGTCTAGATTTTCAAGCAGGGGCTAGGCCTCTAGGTAGCCTAGGCCTAGTTAAAAGGCCTGATATATGTTACATACAAGGCCTACCAGTATCCGGTTCTTGTTTTAACATTTCAGGCTTTAAAAAGTTTGTTAAAAAGTTTATATGTATATTATACCCTAACTTTCAAAATTGAAAAGTCACCTATACTGCCTCAAATATATAGTGTCCTGTGCTCCTATACTGCCCCAGAAATTCACCATCACTCTACTGCCCCCAAGTGTCTAGTGCCATCTGCTCCTATATCTGAGGTTTCACCACAAAGTTAGTCTCATGGTAGGAAAATCCAAAATTAAGTTATCAGTGCCTTCAAATATAGTAAAATGTAAGCTGTAATCTATCCTTTAAATGACATTCATTGGATAAGTAGATCCAAAGATATGAGCATTTGAAGTTTTCACGTATGGAAACACAGTTTTGAGAAAATCACCAATAAAGCATTTAAAAAATAAACAATTAAAAGACTATAAATCTCATAAAATATCCATGAAGGTCACTTTCCTGCATGAAAACTTAAAAAGTATATTATAATGAAATGTAAGTACCACAGAACTCATAATTCATTATTACTAAATTTCTACAAAATTGGATTTTAGACGCATTTTAGTGATTATCTCAAATTGATCTCACCTACGATGCGTCTCATTTTGTGGTGAGACCTCACATATTGCCCTAAATTCACCTATCACCTATACTGCCCGAAAGGTCTGGCGCGCTTTGCTCTATACTTCTCTTCAAAATAAACCTATACTTTAGGATATGAACCTTGTCAAGTTATATTATTATAAAACTCCATGTAGTTGTTATTTTAAAAAAACATATTTTTCACCAGAGGGAATTAAGATGGAGTTTTTTTCAACCTTGTCAATTTATAGTGTTATACATCAATATGTAGGTATTGTTAAAAACAGCTATTTTTCACCAAATTGCAGTAAAAGTTTTACCAATTTTATCAAAAGTTTTTGTTTTAGAATAATAGCTATCATTAAAAGAAGCGATTACTCTAATGCTATTTGTTACAAAAGTAAGATTGAGTCAACTTAGAAAACAGGAAGTTGTAATATTTATTATTATATACCCTATTATTAGGTAATATATTATGGATATTGCCAAAAATTAAACAGAGCATAACTGTTGTTCACTAAAATCTAAAAAAAAAATTGCCTGATTCAGGACTAGACTTTAACCTGATTGCTGGATTGATTCCATACTCAACATCAACATTAACCTTTTGGTATAGTCACCATATGGTAACAATTTTATCAATCATAGATAAACAATCTATATACAGTGAATTGAATTGTATGTACTGACTCAGCATATGTTTATTTATTTCTGAACTAGCCAGAGATTAGCATAAAGCTGTGTTTCCACGAGGCGGACGCGGGTGCGGGCAAAAAAAAATCGCTCATCGTTATTTTCAATGGAGCCATTTC
>JAOTQE010139261.1:0-11749 GCA_025631205.1 Nesometra sesokonis | reverse complement strand
CGCTATTATTAAAAACGAGTGACATTTAACGACGACAAGGATTCTCGCTTACCAGAGTGATTGAGAGAGTTCCATAAAAAATTTTGTCGTAAATATCGCCGCTAGGCGGTGTCCCGGGAACATTGCGTCCAGAGCCGTATATAGAGGGTGAGTTATTCTTAGCGGACCTCCTCGCGCGAATCATGACGTCACCCTTCATGCCTGGTTGAACACTTATGCTTATTTATTAGATACTGTACTTTGCATGCTTTCGTGAGCAAGAGGCCTGTCGCGTGTCTGAAGGATCGCCAAGAAAATTACTGTAGGCCTAGGAACGGTTTTGTGAGCAATGTTCAAGAGGCCTGTCGCGTGTCTGAAGGATCGCGAAGAACATTACTGTAAGCCTACGGAATGGGTAACGATAGGCCTATGAAATAAAACTTCAAAACAGTATGTAAAATCGAGGTTCTACTGCAATTCACTAAATAAAATTAAGCAAACCAGAGTAGGTGACTTTCTAATTGTTACAAGTCTGCTCGGTATTTTCAGCACATTACTTGAACCTCAAAATGTTGCTAATACTATAATAGTACTGTATAGATAGTTTTAACTAAACGAAATAATTCATAAATGGCGTATTTAAACAACAATGGATCTCACTTAATCATCCAAACACACGTTTTCAGAATTACATTTGAACCTCCCTGTGTGGACATCTCGTACGCAGACACCTCCTATAACCATCAGAATTATCTAGTTATCTTCAGCCAATGAGCGATAAGCGGTGAGCTACAACTTCAAAGACAAAACTAATTAACCGTGGCTAATTGGCCGTGCTTTGATCATAGGGTTCTTTTCCGACAATATCGCGCCCTCTCGTGTTCAAAATTATTCGCCTTGAGGAAATAAATTCGATCAATTTTGTGACGAATTACAATTATAGGCATGCGCAGCTTTTAATTCTTTCTCATTGCTATTTTGAACGAGTGTACATCGATAGATTTTTTTCCATTATATATTTTACAAAAAACCGTTTAAATTTCGGATTGTTCGTTGTAAAGTTACGAAACTTCAAAGTTAAGGCTAGTCTGTTTGTTCGTGAGACGTATATTGTGATTTCCGTATTTTTTTGGTAAGTTTAAAGCCTTATTTTAATATTTTCCACACGTTTCTCCATTTTGTAATAAAGAGGAGAGCAACGTTTTAAACGTTTAGGCCTGAATCATTCAGTTGAAGTTAGTTTTTCTGACAGTTTCTTACAAAATCATAAGTTTAGTTTTTATGCAACGTAGTTCGTTGCACAAATATGTGCCTGTCGTATTGTCAGTGGTGCTAGGCAGGCTGACGCTATCCCGTCAAATGTTTGCTGGGTAGCTGAAATTCGTTTCGGCGGGGTGTTTTTAATTACCGTTCTACCGTCTGGTCCTGGGGGTAGGGCCTAGGCTAAGCCTACATTTTAGGCCTACTTATTCAGCAATTGCCTGCTTATATATGTTCTAATATTGTTATGTTAGGATATATATAATTGTTTTATGTCCCTATCTTATTTATACTGTAATTTTAATTGATAATTTAATTATTATAATTTATTATTAGTTGGGAGTTTTAAATTAGGGGCCTAGGGGGCCTAGGCCCCTAATTAAAACTTGCTTTTTCTTTCCCATAGAAGAGCTTTAGCTACACTTAGATGGCCCCTAAATCAGGCGCGGATCTAGGATCCGTCGTGTCGAAAGAGGGGGCGCACTTTTCCAATCCGGGCGTGGTTGCCGCATTTTCCCTGACGGGCAAAAAAAAAGGTTATTACCCCCATGTTGGTGCCCTTGTACCCCGTTTTGATCATGCTTCACACCTTCTTGTTTATTTTAGACCCAGCGCACCTAATATAAGAAGGGGGCGCAACTACGTTTTGGCGAAAATAGGGGGCACGCCTCCCCCCATTGGATCCGCGCTTGTAAATTATATAATATTTTTTTACTAACATCAATTTAGTCTACTAGAAATGTCAAACTGTTTTAACAATTTAATGTATTTTTTATAAGATAGTAATTAAGTTTTTTCTGAACTATTTTGATAAAATTATGCAGGCAGTTGTAACAACTCCCTGAGTGCAGTATATATTTATTAATTTAATAAGATAATTAATAGGAATGCCGTTTCTTTTTTAAATTTTTGTTTTGTGTATTTTTCAAATTTTTAAGTAGCTAAAGATTTCTGGGGCCTCAAAATTGGTTATGGTGACCATGTTAATGTTGACGCACATGAATGAAATAAACAAATATTTTATTGGAAAATAATGTTTTAATGCAAAATTGAAATTATAAAAATTTCTTATTTGTGTGTACTTATAAAATATTTCCTGTAGTGATGGTACTGTAAATACTAAATTATAATTTTTTTTTTGTAGATATGGAAATGCAAAATATCTGCCGTTTATGTGGGCAGAATACTGCAGTAACAGATGCAAGGCGTCCAATTTCTAAATTTGATTATTTTGCTTTGATCCAACGGGCGTTGCAAGTAGATGTTAATAATGATGTGTCAGCTGTTCACCCACCATTTATCTGTAACAATTGTCGTGTTAAGCTAGACACATGGAAAAAAATGCAAGATCCAAAAAGAAGGATTTGAAAATTGGAATCAAGCTTGCAGAATTTGTTTGTAGCGAAGAAGAGGTACAGGCATCATTTTTTAGTCATGCTGCTGATGTTGCATCGGAAATAAGTTTTATGCTGTTGAAAGAAGACAACCAGCATATATTTTTACAAATTGATGCTAAATCGAGCACTGCAAAACGGTGTGTTATTCTAAATGCTGATAGAACCTGGTCGGTAAAAATATGGGGAAATGTGGCAAACACAAAACAATTGCAATTGTTTCCTGAACATCTTGGAAATGGAGACATAGATTATTTTTTTAATGTTTGTAATTGGAAAATTTGTAGTGGAAATGAGGACTTCCCAACCGTTATGAATAGTAAGGAAACCTTACATAGCAATGATGGAGCGTTGGTTGCAAGAGTAGAAACAGCAGTCCCAACAATTCGCCATGTCAAATGTGAACTATTAATAGAAAATAATAGCGCGACAAGATGTTCAGTTTGTAGAGCCTATCGCTGCAATCTCTCATCAATGACATCATTTATTGCCAATCATGTGTTGTCAGACAAAACAGCGCCTTCTTCCTCCGTTCGTCATGATAGGCTTGACAACAGCGAACTAAGGGAAAAAAATTCCAATGTGCAAATTGCACGTCGCTCGCTCGGTAACAAAATCTCAAAGCTGCAAAAAAAAATAGAAAGTTTGATGGAAAACCAAAGTGTAATGTTGTCTGAGGCCAACACTGACAGTTTAAACGAATTACTAGATAGCCCTGCTGTGGAAGGTGCTATGAATAGCCTGCCGGAAGATTCTCCCGCCCGATTGTTATGGGAGCAGCAGATGAAACTTAGGAACATCAAAGACAGTCGCCAGATGCGTTGGCATCCATCAATGCTGCGGTGGAGCATTGCATTGAACAACAAGTCGAAAGCTGCGTATGGCTTGATAAAAAAATCTGGAATGCTTGCGCTGCCACATATAAATACATTAAATGCTTATATACACCACACGGATGCAACCGTTGGTGTCAATTCTGCGACATTGGAACAATTATTAAAGAAATTGCCTGAAAAACAGGGTTTGGAAAATGATATGTGCCTCATTTTTGATGAGATGAAAATAAAGTCTGGATTGGCATATTCAGAACGATCTGGAAATGTTTTAGGCTTTACAGAGGTTGGAGATATCAACGAAGAATTTAAAGAGTTTGAAGAGCGATGTACAAAGGGTAGCCAGTCAAACGATATCGCTGACCACATTCTTGTTATTTTTCTTAGAGGCTTATTCTCTAATTTTCAGCACCCTGTCGCATATTTCCCTTGTCAAGGTTCCATGAAGGGGTTTCAATTTCACACAGTTATATGGGATGTTGTTTTACAGTTAGAGTTTATTGGCTTCAGAATACGATCCATGACTGCAGATGGTGCTGCTTCAAACCGCTCCTTCTTTAAAATGCATGGTGATGGTAAAGGACTTGTTTATAAATGCTCTAATCTGTCATCCGTAGATCGAGAGATATATTTCATGTCAGACGCACCGAATTTGATAAAAAACGCAAGAAATAACATTGAGAACTCTGGCTGGAACAAGAAATCTCGCAACTTGAAGGTGAGTAAAGAAAAGTATTTTAAAAAAATAAACAAATGCCCATTAACGTTTTCCCGTTGAAAATGCTGCTGTTACTTACAGTATCTTGACAAATTCATTTAACTGTTTCGATGCAATCATTTTGTCAACTACACTTTCTTGTACCATACTAGTACTGCTGGCCGTCAGGTGTACTCCATGTAGGGTATACTCTATCTGGATTGTAATGTCGCTCCTCGATCTCTTGATGATCTTGATCGGGCTTAACTTTCGTCGCGGTGTTCAAACTAAGGTGATGCAAAATCAACTGGAAAAATTTTAAACCAGAAGTAATGAGGCTTGAAGCCTCAATACTTCCGTTTTTTTATAAAAATTGGATAAAAACGTCTCTATCTCAGTCAGAAAATTTGTCTTTGATCTATTTCTGTTGTCAAAGTTGATAACTTTAATGGAAACACAAAATGGCCTATTCACCTAAAATTTTGCAAAAAAAATCTGAGTTACAATACATCTTTAAAGTTCTATAGTGAATTAATATAGTCCAAGAAATGTTTAATATAGGACATATACATTTTTTTGTTCAGTCGTTTAATTTGAAAGTGGCAAAATCATCAATTGCATAAACAGATCTATCTGTTCACGCTACAATAACAATGCTTTTTATAATTTGCTTTCAGAATTGTTAATATAAACATTTTTTTTTTTAGTTCAGAGGTCAAGAGATCAAATGGAACCAATTGCTTGATGTGTACGAGTGGGATCTCGGGGCTGGAAAACATTCTCCAGGATTGCGTATGCTACATAAGATTAGCCACGAGCACCTCCACCTAACTCCATCACTTCGTATGAAGGTGCATATGGCAACGCAGGTAAGTGTTAATTTCTCCCCCAAGTACTGTAATACCTGGAAAATAAATGATTTTCTTTCATACAAGATATTTATTGTACAACAAATCATTTTCACAACATGAGCATAAATTATGTACAAGAATGCAGGACAATACTATTTACAGAGACCACCATTCTCCTTTCTCCTATTGAATCACTAACAGATTAATGGTGCTGTAAAAATGTTTAATAATGCAGATACATTGTAATTGAGGTTGAATTTTTTTTACAGGTGTTGAGTGAAACATATGCGAATGTTTTTGAGATGATGGATAAACCAGGTACAGATTCAATTGTACAAGTACTAAGATACTTCGATCAATTCTTCGACTGCTTGAATGTATCGAATGTCAATCAAGGTAAACGCAAACGCAAGCCAAACCTGTTACCCTATTACTCCACAGAAGATCCACGCTTTCAGGTAATAATTTGTTTTAATACACAATCCCCATCACTTTATAACACTAATTTATTCAATGAAATGTTCACTGATTAAATTTAAGTGTGGAAGTACAGTAGAACCTTGTTTTTACGTATGGCATGGGACCAGAGGCCGTACACTAAAGTGAGGATTCGTAAAATCGTGTTAGAGAAAAATTGGTGCTGATTTTCGCCCTATGTACGTAGCCTTGGCTATGTACGTAGGGCGAGTTACAGTCAAATTGGTGCCGACTTTCGCCCTATGTACGTAGCCCCGGCCGCGGGCTAGTCTAGCAAAGCTTAGCCTAGATTAAAAATAAACGCTGCAAATGCATGAAAGGAAAAATCCCCATCCCTCGTTGTTTTGTTATGTTTACTTCTGTAAGTTACCTAAAAATATTGGTTTATTAATCAGGTATATTAATTACCGGTAATTCTAGACCTAGCACTGTACCCCACTAAACGAAATGCGCATTGTGCTTGTTACAAAATTGAGGGGAACGTAAAAACAGGGTTCTACTGTAGAATGCATACTCCTAAAGGTTGCCATTCAATATTTCGACATGAGTTATTTAATTCCTGATGATGACATACTAATGCTTTCTAATTTATTCATGTACATTATTATTCATTATGTGTTTCAGTTAATCATAAAAAGTATATTCAGTCCTATTTGGAAATTTTTAGGATTATTTTTCCCTTGAGTCTCATGAATTAAAAAATATATATATAAAATAAACACTAGTTTTCATCCCTATTCTTTTACACACAAAATAGCAAAGTGGGTATTTTTTTATTATCAAATATAAATGGCTACTTTACACCAGGGAGGGGCTAATTAACAACTCCCTGTTTACACTATATAAAAACATCAGAAATGAACAATTTTGGTTAAAATACACAAGAATGTTATTTTCTATATAGTTTTAGAACGACCGTTGGTTTTTCAAAAATTATTTAAAATACCCCTCTTTAAGGAAGATAGTTTTTTGGGGGTGAACCTGCCCTTTAAAACTGGGAAAATAAAAAACTATGCATTAGTTTAATCCTGATGAGCGTTTGCGTTTAATCTTGTTTCCATTGAGTGATGTGTGCGCTACTTTATTCATGAAATTCAGACTTGCACCATTGTTAATATTTTGTTTGTCTTTTATAGTGGTTGATCAAGGATTTCCTGGGCTTCTTAGCAGAGTGGGAAGACGAGGCAGAAAAAACTCCAAACTTGACGAAAAGTGAAAAACGGCGCTTGTGCCTAAGCAAACAGACCCTTGATGGTCTTAGAATGACAGGTTAGTTACACATGCACCAACAAATAAATATGAGGCAAGTCATGGCAAAACCACCAAGTTGTCGCACAGGAAGTTTTTGAGAAATAAGCAAATAAACAGAAAATATAAACAAATACAAAGGAATGTTTTATATATTTTATCCAACTTCAGTTATAGTTGTTCCTTTTTTTAACAATTGACCCCTCATGGTTTTACCAATAACTCATTTTTCAATTTTCCTACAACTTGGTTTTGCCGTGACATGCCTCATAATGCATACTTCATAAATTGTATTACACACCATCATGTTATAATTCAATATTTCGAAATTAGTGATGTTATGAAAACATAATTAATGTTGAAATGTTGATCATAACACAAAATATGGATAAAAATGAATGTTTTGCGAAAAACAAATTGCCATTTTTTGGTTAAATATTTTTTTGCTTGAATTTAAGTCATTTAGTTTAAAATTGGCAATTATTGTTTTGATGTATTCATTGGTGCAGTACATCTCTCATTATAACAACAATGAATAGATTGTGAATTTATTTTAAATGGAAGGCTGCCTAGGGGGCTATACAGTATCTCCCATTTCGTCGGAGGCTAGTAGGTCCAGTGGAGCCCCCCAATTGTCAAACTCAACACCGGGGACACACCCACCTCACACTTGGCCTATTCATGGGGGCCACCCCCTCACTGTCGGGGACATTGCCCTGCCATCGGGGAATTCCTGGCGCCGCTACTGCTGTCAGTTTAAAACATTTTTGTTTAGTTGAGTAACAGCAAAAATGTTTTTTTCTCTTTTCAGTCTTGTCATTTACAGAACTTACAAAGGTCCTTCTGAGTGAGCCAAATGTGAAATACATTCTGAGTGAAAAGTTCTGTCAAGATCCCCTCGAGGAATATTTTTCAAAACAGAGAGGTGCAGGAGGAAGCAACACCAACCCAACTCTAGGAGAATTCCGGAACAATTACCTTGCACTTCATGTCACTGGAACATCATTTCTATATGCTCAAGGCAGCAGAAAAGGAAATTGCAACAACAACCAACGCACTATGGAAAAAACACTAGATGACACCCCATTACCTAAACGCAGACGATGATAGAACAGAAATCTTGACATGGTTTATCTGTGATCACTTTTATTGACTTTATCTGTACATAATATATTTACATTACTTAGCCAGCTCTTTACGGAGGCTTTTCTCTTTCTTTCGTGAGATTGTCATGTCATGTTTCTTTCTAATTTGAAGGTACACATTAATGAAAGCCCTGCAACGTATTTTAATGTAGTACTGTACTACAGTGCTTAAAAATTTTGCTGATACCTTTACCGATAATGTGTTGTGCAATAGTTTATCCCACAGTTTGCTGACGTTGTCAGATTCCATAATTTTTTTTCAAAACAGTGTTCTTTAAGTTTTCCTCTTTGTATGTTACAAGTTGTTCACTATTTACATTCTCTCTAAAAATGAATTCCATCGATCTAAAAAATGTATACACATCATCGTTGACAACGAATAAGCCCCCTCTATTTTGTTTGTTTATCCACTGTTGTGAATAAGATAAAAAATTATCAGAGTCACTTACCTCACTACCTATAATCCAGGTTTGAATTACTTTACACAGTTCATCTGAGCGAGTGTTTTTGTACCTTTTCTGTAGTACAAAGGGGACATAACCTGAAACATAACGAAGTACCTGCTCCTCTTCTGTAGTTATAGCATCTGTTGATACTTTTTTACATGCCTTTGGCTTATCTACATTATTTCGTATTTTAATAAGATTTTTGGCAATATCTCTAACTAAATATGCAAATGCAATAGAATGTACTTTCTTTTCACCATCTACTGAGTTAACTAAATGAAACCATGACTCTCGAACATGTGGGAGAAACATTATTTTATATATATTAGCATTGATTTGTTCATAAGCCTCTGCTCCAAGAAACATGTTATCGGCTGAAGACAGAGCAGACCAAAGAGCATCACAAAGTATATTTAAAAACTTTTCAACATTTGTTTTACTCTGATCTAACAAGTACAAAACGAGGTTCTGCATACATTTAGCCTGTTCAAATGGTCCGTTGTATACAGGATGAACTTGCAGGGATTTCAAAGAAGTGACGAATAATTCTGGAATGATTTTCTGGGCATCTTCTACTGAATAAGTGGCTGTTGGTCTCTTGTGATGTTTGGTTCCTATAATAGAATAATGTTAGTGTTAATTTAAAAATCCTATTGCAGGGATGTAGGTAGAAAAATCTAAGGGTGGGTGGTAAAATGGTTAAAATCAATCATTTTACATTTTTCATATTGTTTGGGTAGGTGGCAGGCCCTAAATTAAGCTTTAGGTTGGGTAGAACATTTTTAGGGTGGGATGCCCCGCCCACCTCCACCCAGCATAATTACATCCCTGTATTGTATTGTACATAATAGACAATTGATGTACTTGCTTTATATTCAAAAAGTGCATTGTAGACGCACCTCTTTGTACAATGTAAACCCAGGGAGTTGTTAATTAACAACTCCCTGGTAAAACATGCAATTTGAATAAAATGGTTGTTTCATTTACTGGTACAGTATACCCATAAAAATAGTTATTAATTTATCACCCTACCAAAGCGCCTGCTTGCAATGAATCCATATAGGCCTATTCCTGATTGTGTACATTGTTGTGAGCTCAATAATCCATCATAAAAAAAGAAAAAGGGATTTCCCAAAAAGTGATGCGTGCAGGGAGGGGGGTAAACTAATCATTTTTTTTTTATGGGGCTGGGGCCTTATATGCAAAATATTGCATGAATCCATCCACACAACTAATTAGCTTAGTGTCAGCTATTTTCCGTTCCTTTAATTATTAGATTAAATAAAAGAAAGTGATGTACAGTGGAACCTCGATTTTACATACTGTAAGGGACCAGAAGGGGTATGTAAATCTGAGGGTTGTAAAATTGAGTTATGGTCTTTTTATAAGTTTATTCATTACGTATTTCCACATTTATTTCTATCATCCATTTAGAGATTAATATTTTACCATTTTTAGTTAAATTTAGAAGTATGTAAAATTGAGGGTTTATAAAATTGAGGTATGTAAAACCGAGGTTCCACTGTATATAATTACTAAAAATGCCTGATCGATATTTACATATATTTTTTTTAATTATGAAATAAAATACCTGGATTTTTATCTTTGACGTTCGTTGTAGTGGAATGCTCTGTAGTTGTCTTCAAACTTTTTTGTGTGTTGTGTTTACTTGTGTATCTGTAAAATATTATAAAAATAAATCAAGATTTGTTAAAATAAACACTATCAGGGTTAAATTAAGCTAACTTGAAAGAAAATTAGCCAAAACAAATGTATTTTTAAAATTGGCACTCATCAATAATTTTCAAAAATAGATCAGCCAAAATTCTAGGCCTAGGTCTAATCAAATTTATTTTGCAGATAAGAAGTAAAATCTCACACACTGCAGTTTGCATATACTGTAGAATAATATTTTCATTTTTCATGACGGAAAGGAAGGAAATGGAACAATTTTCATGAAGGCTACAAACCTGTTTCTTCACCATTGGGCCTAGGCCGCTTCTTATTAGGCTTCTGCGCCCCCGAACAATGTCCGCAAAACCACTTGTTTTCGGGGATCGTATCCGCCGTTAGCCCCACACATTCGAAGTGGAACCATTCGTTTGGACACTCTTTGCCCTCACATCCAATCATTTGTGTCTTGCCCACAAGGGCAATAGATAGGCTCAATTTCGTTAAATGATACATCTTCTAAATCGCTGTCTTGAAAGTCCAGATCAGCGAAATCGGCGTCTGTGTAGAAATCGTCGTTCATTGCAGGGAGTTGTTAGGATGTTATGATGTACGTTAGCGTCTTCAAGAATACAAGCCGAATCTGTCTCTCGCTTTTATCCAGGTCGTGTTATGTTGTGAGGTCACTCAAGCGTTGAATGTCAGTAGTCAGGGGAAACGGTTTATTGCGCATGCGCGTTTTTCTTAATTGCTGTTTATTCGCGAATTATCGTTATCGCGCTGCGGTTTTCTTATCTTGTCGGCAAAGAAGGCTGATCAAAGGAGACAATTCTGATGTTACTCCATCTAATTAACAACTCCCTTCAAATTAACAACTCCCTGCTATAACGGACACTAATTCAAAGACCCGTTTGTTCTTCCAATCTAACCAGTGCATTTGGTACCTCTCATGTATGCGGACACCTCCCGTAAAGCGGACGCAAACGCTTCTTGTCTTAAAATTAGATTTTGTGTATGTTGATTTATATCCTATAAGCGGACATCCCAGAAAATTTTGTGATTTTTTATCTGTACAACAAAAACATTTTTTTGTACAAATTCGTCATTATTCTGTAATGGAGGATCATGTTAACTGAACTAATCTTAAAAATGATAAACAATATTTAATACAATGCGGTTTCTAGGCAATTAAGAGGCCATTTTGTTAAGAATGCGGTGAAATGTGAGACAAAAAGGCAAATACACAAAATTACAACTTTGGCCCTTTATCGGCCAACATTCTTCGTAAGCGCAAACCTCCCGTAAGCGGACACGGACACTTTTCTTGAACCTGGGGGTGTCTGCCTACGGGAGGTTTAACTGTAAATGTTATAACCATAAGAACGAACAAAAAAGTCTTTCGTTATTCATATCATAACAGGGGTTGTAGCTCAAATTAAAAACACGCAGACGTGGATCCAAAAGGTGGAGAGGAGTGTACGAGGCACGTGCCCCTCCCAGTCATCAACAAAAAAAAAAAAAAAAATAAAATAGTAACAAATTTAAAGATAAAAAACGTCCCCCCACATATTTTTGAGTGGGGATCCCACTTTTCGACAGTATAGACAAAGATGCTTATGAGCGTCTAGATGTTTATTATTTTTTGTTTAAATCTCAGAGAGAGGGAGGATCCTATTCCCTCACAAATCCAACCTCTGGCACAACCAGTCTTTCTGTGCCCATGCAACTGAAAAATGGTTCAGGTTTTT
>JAOTQE010139250.1:0-11749 GCA_025631205.1 Nesometra sesokonis | reverse complement strand
AATTCCTATTAAATCCTAAAAAATACCATCCCTGGTCATTACTTCATATTATTAAATACAGTATAGTACAGTATTGTTTTTATTTGTGTATGGAAAATTTCGTTTGAAGAATGATGAAGGTTGATGATCAGTAAAAGGAAAGCACATCAAAATACCCCAATTTCTTCATTTTGATATCTTGGTTTTAAAGGCATTTTTCAAACGGAGAATGCCATTTCCGGCCATCTACAGGTTGTTATTTTCAAAAATTTCGCAGGTCACCCCCAACCATGGTGGGGCTGACCTGGTGTAGTCTCCCCCATCATGCTTTTCCACAATCTTGGGGAGAACACTGAAGTCTACAGCCTAACTTTAGAAATTAAGTCAAAATTAAAACTTTTTATTTAATATCAATCCAATCAGTATTAATGGCAATGATTTAGAAAATGTAGATGTTGTTAAGAGTTCTAATAAAATCTAATCTAAAATGGGATGATCAAGTTGATAATATCTATGCTAAATGTAGCAGAAGGCTACATATGTTGGGACGTCTGAGGAAATTCGGAGTATCAACTGTCGATTTAGTTGATATTTTTACCTCATATGTGTGATCAGTTACAGAGTATGCAACCCCGTGTGGTGTTCTGGAAGTTGGCTTGTAAAATTATTGTGGGTAATGACTATGTTCATTATGATGACGCATTTGAACAGTGTAAGCTTAAATGTCTAAGTGACAGAAGAGAAGAATTGTGTCTTAATTTTGCTAAATCTAGTCTAAAATCTGATAGATTCTCCCATTGGTTCCAGATAAACAATAATCAGTATAGTAGGTCTTTGCGATGCACTAAACAGTTCATTGAAGAAAGACGTTGAACTACCGTAAGCGCTTTCAGAACAGTCCACTGGTGTGTCTCACTAAACTATTGAACACTGTACATGAATAAATATGTACTATAATTGTTTGTAATTGAATAACTAGCTAGTCTTAAAACTGGTGTTACAGGATAGTTTGTGCCTTTTTGGTGGTTTAAATGTTTTAATATTTTATGACTCCTTGGTGTAATGTTTATAGAAATTTTAAAACTTTTCTATCTTCCATTTTAATTTTAATGTCTTATCATTGTAAAAATCGATGCAATTCAGTTTTTGTAAACTGCGATTTCGATTTGAAATAAAGAATAATATAAAGAATAAAGAAGCTGCCCAAATCCAGTGGTAGTGAACCCAAGGTCCTGTTCAACATCTTTCTTCACTTCCTGATAAAGCTCCAATCTCAAGCAGTGACTAAACTTCTTTGAAATCTGTTATCTCTGTGATCTATGCTTCCTCTAAGAGAGTCTTCCAAAATGAAGATCTTTACTGACCTCAGCCCTGAACAGGAGGACAACGTGGTGGAGTGGTTCGAAGGTAAATCCGGCCATATATACCCCTTTCCCCTTCCCCGTTAGACAGATTGATAATTTTTATCCTACATTTTCAAAGAAATGTAGTCTAATTTTTAATTTCGTCAATAATAATTTTGGTTTATCACATTAACTTTTTATAAAGAATAGGAATAGTGTACAGCTAAGTAGTCAAGTGGGAACTAATCAAATTATCCATTTGATAAGATTTTACAAAACCTTTGACTTTTGTATTATGTTTTGTATTTATTTTGTATTAGGCCTACTGTATTTTAAATGATTTATTTTATACTTTGTAAATATTTTTGATGTGGATTGTGATCCATTTGTGAAACCAGTACATTGCTACTAAAAGTGCTATCACAAATAAATAAATAAATAAAATATCTGTATTTCCAACATTAGTTAACTTATTAGCACATGGATAATATCACACTTACTTGCGTGACTTTAAGTCTCAAAATCATGTTGAAAACTGTTAAGTATGGTGTTTTTCTTGACTAAGATCAAACACGAATATGTTAAGTATTGCTAATTTTATTCATATAGTGCAACATATGACACTTACATTATGCACCCTTGCATCCTGGTTAATATCATTTCTAATTGAATTTAGTAAAAGTGATATCAAATCGAAAATGTCCGGTACTTACGTTGCCCATTACCAATTTCTGCTGATACATTCAATATTTAAGATGGTGAGATTAGGCGGACCTTGTGTTTTTTTGTACCGCTGTGTCGTATAAAAATTAAAGTTTCGATTCATCAGTCTGTAAATTTAATTTCTCTAGCATGTAAGGAAATCCAGTGCCATTTTTTCAATTCTCATGCAGTTTAATATAAATAAGAATGAAAGCATTTTTTAGTATGCTTTAAAAAAAAATTGTTCATATGCATACATTGTTACAAAAGGTAAAACAGTTAAATTGAAAAATAGTTATTTAATAAAATACTTAAAATTGTATGCAATTAAAAACTAGATAAAATTCATAAATGTATAAGATTTTTTAAATTAATTCTTATCATTTAATAGATATAAAATCAACAAACTCTAAAATTAATAAGATAGATTTTAAGATGAATTTTAAAAGTATAAATGACAGTATCTCAGTGTAGGAGATAAGGAGTTTCATAACAGGGGTGCAACCTTGCAGACTGCTTAATCTTTGGCTTTTTGCAGCTCCATAAAGAATCATTGGGCCTGCAACATCGGTCATGTTTGACCATTTACGCATTATTTGGAATTGTCACATTCTGACTGTGTTTTATAATTCAAATTTTTCTTACTAATGATGTCTTACTAATGTCACTAAGTGACAATACTACATCTTCCAACCTTGAGGTACTGGGTTCGAATCCTGTTTGGCAGGGTTTTTATCATGTTCTACAAGTGGCATATAATTCAGCTGTATGATTCAATGCCATTGTGTTTTAAAGCATGTTAACATACAGTATCTACATGCATTGACATGTTCTTAACTGAGATGTCTTTTGTATGATTCAATACACTGTGTTTTAATACATGTTAAGAAGCCATATTTAATTTGTAGACATGGTTGATATGGTACTTAGACAGTAATCAACTGGATTCTGTGAATTCAATTTGAATACAAAACTGCTATAGACCTAGCTGTAGGCCTAGTAAATGTGCCCACACTTCCTTATGATTATTTTAGGTTCATCTAAAAATACCCATCTGATAATTATTTAAGAGAGTAGTTTAGTGGAACTTTTTTTCATGATTGAAAGAAATGTGAAGTAGGCCTAGTTCATTCGTTTATATTACATTAGTTTTGGAATAATTCTGAAATAGAATTTTAACCATTTCACAGTTTCAACTACATATGTCCAAGTTCAAGTCATAGAACTTGCACCGCACTGCCATATCTTCTGTCTTTATGGCAGCGAGGCAGGCGCAAATCCAAGGGGGGCCCAACGGACCCGGGTCCCCCCCCCCCTTTTGGATCCAAAAAATATATTTCTTTGGAGCGCTAAAAGTGCACCAGAGAGCATCTGTAGAGAAAAATTTCCCCAGGCCATAGGCGGGCCCTGGACCCACGCCTATTGTTATCATTTTCCTGTTAAAACCTCATACCTGGGCTGGACAACTTAGCATCGGGTCCCCTCTTTTTAGCTCAGCTGGATCCACCCCTGGCGAGGTGCAGTGAATTCCTATTTCATTTCATTTATTTATTTAACCACATGGTATGGGACTTCTAAAGAGACAAAGCTCTATGGCTCGTAAGCCAGAAGTTCCATCTTCAATGATGATATCATTTCACTGGACCGCGCCACCACAAGGCTAGATAATACAGCTGCGGCGCCGCTTCTTTGTCTTGACCTTAATTACAGACATGTACTGTTAAAACTGTGAAAGGGCTTTAATTCACAACCTTATTAAATTTACTCTCAGTTTACAAGTCTGATGCTATGTTGATTGAGCTGACCCTCGGTCAATAAGAGGAAAGGGTTTAAAATTGAAGTCTCAATAAAAATTCAAAGCAATTAAATTCAACAATGGGTGATGTTAAAATGTTTTTTTTTTAAATACAATACGACATCTGACTCACAAAATACTCTTATGGCCTTTTGATAAAAACAACTTTATGGTATAATAATGATATGAAATGCATATTAATGGCAAGATCAAAAACCCATTCAAATACTATTCATACTGTCATAAATCTTTAAGTATCAAATTGTCCCAGATGCAGTTGTATTTCTTTTAATATTTAAAGAAAAACATGTATTTCTATAAAAAGCAGTTTATTTTTTATAAAATTAACTTTTTTTTATTGTCTTTTTCTTTCAATTTTATTGTAAAATGACAAATGCCTACCAATCCCAAAGTTGTGAGTTCAATCTTGACTAAGTGCTAGGATTCATCTCACGACAACAATGTCTCGGCCTAACCCTCATAATTATAATCATGATATAGTGGTTCCATTCAGCAATTGGTAAGTACTTACTGTTGGATGTGAACGAAAAACAAATAAGATGACCTTTTACAATTAAGATTTTCTTTGGTAGAACAGTTTTCAATGTTCCTTACATTACCAACAATTCCAGTTCTTTAACAAGCAAAGCAATTCTTATATCTAATAATATACCTATATTATATTTTTAACATTTGTAAATATAATAGGCCTAGTGTCGTTTTTATGTAATTTTATTACTTCTAAGAGATATTCAATTTTTCTCAAGATATCGCTATTTTTTCTAAAAAAAGTCAACATACAACATGATCCTGCTCCATCATCAGAGGAAACTCATGTAATATTCCCTGAAGTCTGGTCTTTATTGGCAAATAAATTAATGTCATGTTTCTTGGCAGGTGTGATGCCGTCTCACCAGCCACTTGGGGCTCTTCTCTTGCAATGTGCCAAGTTGGAAGTCGTTGGTAGCATGATCATTTACAGGAAACAAGTCTATGCTGGTAATTGGGATAACTGTGTATTGGGATAATGATTCTCCACTGTGTATGGTTCCAGGTAAAATATTATGCATTATGAAAGGTATGCGCATATGATGGAGATTAATTCTTTCCTTATTTCATTTTTCCAATAAGGTGTAAGCAATGTAGATAAATTTGTCTACACCTTATGGGCAGATTTAGAGGAGGGCGCATCCTTTGTGCTCCCCCCCCCCCTTTAATATTGTCAAAGTTAAAGTGCGCCCCTCTTATATTATGTGCGCTCCCTCTTAAATTCCCCACATGAAGGGTTGGTCAAATTTGGCCCAAAAAATGCATATGTGATTGTTTAATGCCCTCAGGTTTTCTTGTTTGATTTTGACTCTTAAGGGTGGTATTTCCATAAAACTTCAGACGTGACGTGTTTCTAATTGTTTTTTTGGAATTCACATAATCATATCAGTGATACAGATAAGACTTACAATGCACTGCTACAACAATATAAATTTATTGTACTGATAAAGTTATCCAATTTTGTTTGATTTTGGTAGGTAATGCTTTAGATAAAAACATTTAGGTGAAAAGTTCTTCAAACCAACCCCCATATTAGTTTAGTTTATAGTTTCCAATAACATTCATATAACATCTTTGCAACCATAATGTTTACAATGCTTTTTCTAATCTTCAATTTCTAACTAGAATAATTTAGGTTGATCTGTCCCAATTTATTTTCAATTCTGACTGACTCGTCTTGAAAGCTAATCTCGACCTAGAACAATAAATGTTAGTGTTTTCTTGGCATCGTTTATAATAAGGGGAACATGTGCAGTATTCACACTCACTAGCCTACGGTGGTTTAGTCATCCAATGCGGTTATGTACACGCTTCAAACAACCTGCTTAACTTTACGAATCATTCCATTATACCATAAAATTGCCAAGATATATATTGAAAAAAAGTGTATTGAAAGCTGACATTTAAACCTGAGACTAGCTATAGTTTCTGTAGTCTTAGATTTAAACAGCTTTAGTATGCATAGCATTTTCTTGTCTTATACCAGTTTTTAAAATGTCCAAATTTTTATATGTAGAGAACATATATGTTATACAATAAAGACAATAAATACGGTCTGAATATTTCAGGGTACAAAATATTGATTTATTAATTGATTAACATATTAATTACTTTATTATTTGCAACTAAATTTAAACATGATAATATATGCATTGAATGCCTCTGAAAAGTCCTGTTCGAGCTGTAGCAAAATATTGGATTGGTCAAAGACAGGTTCATTTGCCACAGTGAGTACAATAGTTTTCGGTATCCCCGGAAAATAGGCATTCAAAATTATAATTATTATTCAATATAGCTTAATTGTAAGTACAAATTTGTCAGGGCTAGCCTAGCCTAGGCCCCTAGGTCTGCCGACGGTCGGCGGTAACCAAGGCCTAGCTAGCTTGTGTCTTCAAAATTAAAATCCAAGACCTTCTTTAGCAGATATTCGCGAAAAACATTACCAGCAACTCTTGTAGGTTTCTTTATTAATTAGTAATTCTTCAAAATAGGTAGTCAATTGTGTGAAATGCTGAGTTTTAACAGAAGGTTAGGCGTAGCTACAGTACCTCATGCTGTGCGTTCGCCACTTACAGCATAAAAACAACTCTCACTTGGCGAAGTGACGACATCGACTAATATTGAACTACGCATAGTTCGATACTACATATGAACTGGTCAAAACTGTTTTAGCCATCAATTTTACCATTAAAATATACAAGAGACCAGTAAAAATTGAGTATATGAAAAATAATGGGACAGTTTTTTTTCTCTCATAGGTAACATGGGTTCTTTTTTACTCCTTACACCTTAGAATTACAAAGTATACAACTTGCAAGCGAGCTAAGAACCAACCTGAATGCCATGCCTGACAAGCTGTGTTTGGTTTGCCGACTTTATATAGGCAATTTACAATTAAAACTGTCCCAATTGGGCAAACCCTGCTCTGTCTTTTTTTAGGTTGCTTAGAAAATACAAATAGTTATTTTTTCCGAATCAATAGGGAAAGAGTTCCAGTATCAATATGACTGGTTAATTAATCAATTTAATATGATTTTTTAACAAGTAATTTGTATTTTGCCATCCGTCTCTCAGTCTGGACGTCCGTCCGTCTGACATCAACATTTTGGTTTGTTTTTGTTTGTATATTTTACAGGATAAATATAAGTGCTAGGTTCACTATGTTTACTCCATGCATGCATCTTAATTATTAAAATGCAATGCTTGCATCATATTGTGGCACTTTTGGAAATGTGGGCATACCGACGTTGGTGATTTCTTCAATTCAGGTTGCTGTGACAACTATCGTGTATCATTTGCTGAATATACTAAAAAATACCATAATTTTTCTTTGTTTTGTATTTGTTTAATATTTGAAAAATTTAATTTCATAGGTTTTATACACCATCAGCAATCTAAGAAAAATATTAAAAAATGAAAAATATATGCCATTGAAAAACGTTGAAAGAGAAATATGAATTAGAGGAAACAAAGAACCGATAGAAGCAGTACCGACATAGATAAAATCTATGACTTTGATTACAAATTAAATTGATTACATCAATGTCATTGTCATTAAAACATAAGGGCCAAGGATATCATGAATTTACAACTTTATTTTTATAGAATTCAATGTTTTTACAGTTTTGCAAAATTTTTAAAAAGATAATATTTTATGAAGGGTAACATTCCAAATTTTAAATCTTGCTGGCGCTTAGTTTATTTTTTGTGGTTAATTATCAGCTATCATGGGTGGATCCAGGATTGTGGAAAAGAGGGAAATCACTATATAACCAGCAGGGTTGGCTTATTGATAGTTTCAAATTCAACAAACAAAAAAAATTACATGCCTTATTTTCTGTGTTTTCTGTTATAATTGTCTGAAACTCGTCTGTATTTAATTTTGAGGTGACGGACATAATATAAGAGTGGGTGCACATGTACTTCGGATATTAGAGAGGTGCCAGATGCACATTGTTATTCCATCATTTCTGAACAATGCAATCACATGAACATGTAATTTACTTTAAAGTGAAGATGAAGTAAAGTACTACATCTGTTCACCCCTCCCCCTCCTTTTTAAATCCATCCTAACTAAGGTCAGAATTTGTGGGTAATTCCCAAACCAACCAATTAAAGCCATTCAGTAAGAACTTTGGTTTTGTTCATAATCATGAGACTAATCCTAATGTTTGACCCTGTGGGATTGATAGGCAAGCATGTTAAACAACAAGCTACAACGCCACTATTATCACAATCATAAAAACAATTTAAATACATCATAACATGACATTGCTATAAAATTTTCTAAATAAATAGATCATTAATATGATTATCATACAATATCCAGGGTTTTACACACTGATACAAACTATAAAGGGAAACTAAGTATTGTTAGCTTCTGCCTCCTGCAGACAACAATGTAATCAGTTACATATTCTAAAGTGTATAGCAAATATGGTAAGTGTACTGTGTTTGTTTTCCTTGGTGAAGATCGGTTAAACAAATTGTAGGTAATAAAATATATAGCGTGAAAGACAATTTACTACATTGATAGATTGATTGATACAACAAAAAAAAAATGCTCACAAAATTTTGAAATATTCACATGCCAGTTGGGCAACCTACTTTTACCAATTCCAAATCCACTTGCCTTAAAAGATTTTTTAGTAAGCAATTTTGTACACAAGGTACGTTCCCCAACGATCCTGTAAACAAATTAGCCATACTGGGTCTAAACAATTACCTTCATGATCTTGACAAGACGGATTCATTCATAGAAGTACTTAAAAAGAAATCCTATCCTATGGTGACATTAGAATAGACACCATACAAAAACAAAAGTTGGGAAAGAGAATGGAAGATGCCACATTTAATTCGCATTCCTTTAGATGATAAATTTCCATTTTCATGTGAGAGAAAAAGATTTGTTTTCCAATGGGTCATTGTAGTTTTAATAAAATTGATAAGAATGGGCAAGATTTTAAAGATGTTCAGGCAACGAAGAATCCAGGAGTGTGGTATGCTGTCAAATGCTTTTTTATAGTCTATCCACGCAGTACTAAGGTGTTTATGCTTCGACTTACTGTTGTCTAAAATCAGAATTGTTGATTAACAATTGATCTTTGCAGCCATAAGACCTTTTACGACATCTCTTCTGTTCTATGGGGAAGATGCTGTTTTCTTCCATATGGTCGTAGGTTCTCGCTGTAAATATATGTTGATAAGCATAATTGGCCGATAGTTCTTAGGGTTTCCAGTGTCATCATTTTTCGCAAGTAGATAGGTTGTGCCAAGACAAAACCAATTAGGTATTGATGCTGGTTCTTTTAATATTTGATTGAAGTTAAATGCCAATTTAGAATTTCAAAAGTGTCTAGCCAAAAATTTGGGATTTGATCTATTCCCGGAGACTTCCATTTATGCGATTTTTTTAGCGCTTTGGCAATTTCTTCAACAGAGATATTTTCCCTTTGTTGTTAAAGTATGTTTACAGTAGATCCTTGTAGAATGTTGTAACCAGAAGGCACGTTCATTAAAAGGCTTCTCCTTTCCCCAGATGTTATTCCAAAAAGTGTACTTAGCTGCTCTTCCGATGGTATTTCATCTACAACTATTTCAGATTTTCCAATTTCTCCGTAGAATTTTTTCGTGTCTGTTTCAAATATTTTTTTTTGTCTATAGAACTCATTACGTTTGACGAACCTGCACAGCCATTGTGTCTTAACTTGAAGCTTTTGTTTCAGTTCTTCTTTAATCACAGGATTTTGATTTTTGTTTTCTAATTTGTATTTTCTAGCTGCTTTCTTCGCTTTTCCAGATTTTAATACACTATTCCTTTGCAATTCCACTAATAGGGAAATTTCTCTCCTAAGTTTTTCAATTTCTTTGTCAATTTTGACTTGCCATTTTGGTCTACTTTTATTCCTAAAGTTATTGCGTTTCTTTTTCTTTTTCAACCTTACACCACACTTTTGTTGTAATAGCCATTGCAATAAGTTGGTTTAATTCAGTCAATTCCAGTTTACGCTCATCCCAGATTTGCTGTAACGCAGCATTTCCTACACTGAAGATATGCTTGAATCTGAATGTGTGTCGTATTTTAAGAAGTGTGTCCCTTTCACTTAAGTTTGTATGTTTTACGATAGATTTTCTTCCATAACATGTGTTTTCATTACAGTAACTCTTAACTCCTCCTCGTCCACCTCTTGATAACTTTCTTTCTGTATTTTGTCGCAAACCAATCCCTTGGGTTGTATCATTGTCTTTCCCATCAACAGTTTCCTCCAGCATAGATCGTCTTTCTTCAATCCTAATAGATTGGACTTCATTTTCAGAATTCTCTATTCCATGTCTTTCCACTGAGCTGGTTCATGAATATCATTCAAAACAGTTTCTTTAATTTGGCAAAGTTCAACATTCATTAGCTTCTTTTCACGCATGATATGTCTCCTAACATTTGCAAGCTTATTAGCGTCTAGATATTTAAGTTTATCGTTGTGGCTATTACGTCTACACCAGATTTTAAAGGTGTCTTCTGTATTGTTCTTTTCTGGTTTTTCCAGAGCATAATAAAAGCAATACATGACTTCAGTATATTCTTCCCTTATCCATTTCTTTCGTTTTGCTTTTTTGCTACTATTTGGTGATATACCTGCTGGGCCAGGGGTTGGATGTCTCCTGTCCTGGTGACTATGCATGTCTTCAGTTTGGGAAGAGTTTGGCCTAGTCGCATACTTTTCGACCTCAGGTTGGCCTTGACCTGAAAGACGTGTCCCTTTTTTAACCGCGTGACGGATGATGCAGTATTATTTTCTTCTAGTGTTCATTACAATGAGAAATATGTGTTTTATCCTTTCTGCCAAGGTTTTGAATAAGCCGTGCCAGATTTTCAATTTCAATTTTCAATTTCAATTTTCAATGTCATTTATTTGAGGTAAAACAGCAAATAAAACCGATTAAAGATGAAAAGTTTATTCTAGTTTATTATTATTATTATTATTATTATTTCTTTTTAGTAATACTTCTACCCAGCATCTGTCCACACTTTACACTCTTCTTTACATTGGTGGTGTCATTATTTCTGTGTAGTAATACTTGTACTCAGCAACTGTCCACCCATTACACTCTTCTTTACATTGGTGTTATCATTATTTCTTTCTAGTAATACTGTACTTCTACCCAGCATCTGTCCACACTTTACACACTTCTTTACATTGGTGTTGTCATTCTTTCTGTCTAGTAATTCTTCTACCCAGCATCTGTCCACACTTTACACACTTCTGGTGAAATATTAACAAAGCTGATAGATGCTATTATATACTTTTATTAGAAATAAACTTTTTGATGACTAAAAGTGCTTAAAGAAACTTTCTTAAACAAATACTGAATAGAAATATGCTAACTCATTGGAAAAGTTTTATACTTGACTGATGAATGAAACAATTTAGGCTAAATTTGTTTACATTTTATATGATGATGATGATGATGATGATAATACTAATAAACGTCTATACTCTAATAGCCATATGATTTTTTCAACAATAATATAATATTATATATTATATTTATGGTCCTAAATTATGAAATGAATTAAATACAGAAATCATAAATTGTAAAAAGTCCATTAAATTACAAAGTGAATTAAAGAAATTATTCATCTCATTATATAATGATAATTAGGTTAATATAAATACTCCTTATGTATAGATACAGCATGTTTTTTGTCTTTAATTTTTAGTTAACTTGTTTATTTTTGTCTATGGTAAGAGGTTGTGATGAGACGAGTTTTTACTACTAATTTCAATCCCTGAAATAATTTACACTATTATTGTCATATACTGTAAAACCCTTTATTTTCGCGCGCCCTTAATTTTCGCGAATTTCGCTTTGACACAACGAT
>JAOTQE010139239.1:0-11749 GCA_025631205.1 Nesometra sesokonis | reverse complement strand
AATTTGCGACTGGTTGTGATCGGGAATTGGATTACCACCGATTACATCACAACCGATCGCAATGCGATATTTGCAATAGTAGTCTGAATAGGGTATTAGTATAAACATCATATCCATTTTTGATGAAATATAAATAATGGTAACCATTTCATGAGTCGCAGTATTTAAGTAATAAATATTGGTTATTAATATACCATATTTATGCCGATCATTTGTTTATTATCGAAATAAATACATTTATTCTAGGTGCAGTCAGATTGTTTGAAGAAATTGAGTAAATAAAGTCTAGAGAATTAAGAATATATTGTATTGTACCATTGTTCAGGGTTTTTTTTTAACTTTAATGTTTAATCCTATTCTTAATGTTATATTGGCACTTTCAATTTTTCAAAAATTTTAAATATTTTATATCAGTATTTTATCATATCATATTATATCATTTATTTCGTCAGAAAAACATACATTACAGGATAAAAATTACACAAATAAAAGTAAGACAAGACACAGGTAAAACCTGACTGGATTGCTCAAAAGTGAAAAAAAAAATCACTGTAATGAGCTCTCCTTATATACTTCATCTGTACCATGACAAGTTTATTTCCTTTTGAATAATAATTTTAATCATGATTCTCTTGAAAACTCTCTACCTTTGAAACAGACTGTGCTGTAACTAATGGATACAAAACTTAAAATTAAAACTATTTAGGTAGCAAATGAGGCAAGGCATGGCAAAACCACCAAGTTGTCACACAGGAAGTTATTGAGAATATAAACAAATACAAAGGAAATGGTATATTTTGTCCAATAATTTCAGTTATAGATGTCTGATGTTGATAATTCACCCCTCATTTTAAAGCTTATAAAAGGTATATGATTTTAATTTAATTTTCAATTTTCCTACAACTTTTTTGCCATGACATGACTCATATATTATTGCTATAATTTTTATAAGCCATTTTCAAAGACTTTTAACACGACTAATTTTCAGACTAAATTTTCAATGAAAGTAAGGGATTTTTGTAGTACTGTACATCCATACTTCCAAAAAATAAACCCTTAAATAACACCCACAAAATGTCTTCTGAATAAATACTTGCATAGTAAAATACAATTTACTTGCAAATTATTTACTTTACTATATAAGGTATTTTTACATCTGTGGGAGACATTATGATGGGAATTTAAACTTTACAATATAGACAGGGTACAGCAATAATTATATAATAGATACTGCAAAATATTGAACGAGTCCAAGATGAGCCACAGTAAATACAATATTTGTCCATATCTCTAAAAGTAGGCGTCAATATTATACTGTAATTATTATTGAAACTCTCCAAAATTGAGCTATATGCCCACCTAATATGATTTATACATTCAAATTTACTTCACATGACCGACTAATACCTCTATCCTTTTAATTAGACCTTTATATGTATAAAGTAGATGTGACAAAAGTTTTGTCAACTAGGCAACACTATATATCTTTGCCAGTTGTATCATGAGTCGCGGAAAAGGGGGATGGAGAGGACGTGTCCCCCAGTGATAAATAGTTGCCCCCTAAAATGTTACTTCAACTACAAAATCAGTTAGACTGAGTTTTATTTTGCTCCTACGATTAGCACTTAGGATGCCTGTGCACTTCCATTTAGAGGTCTAAATAATAAAACACCATGTAAATATGGCAAATATGAACATATGAAAATCCCCTTCTGGGACCCAGAACAGCACAAATTAACAGGCAATAAGGTTTTTTTTTGTTTTTTTAGTTTTTCAAATTCTAATTGGGTTGAGTACCCTCTATCCCCATACCTGAAAGTGTCACCCGGGGGTGGGGTAACTGAGCAAAATTTTACCTCATTCCCCCGATCCAAAACGTTCCACCGAGCGGTTAAGGCAGGAGGACCATGAACGAATGAAAAACCACAATTCTGGTCATTTCCATTGGCAAAAGTTGTCATTTCATCTCAGGAGTTGCAAAGTAACGGAAGTTGAACGGTTAAAAATGGGCCACAAACCTACAAGAAACGAACTGAAACGGATGAGCATCGGACTGACTAACGAACACCAAACGGATGTAAACGAAAAGACAACAGACATTTAAAGGATAAAGAACGTAAAAAACTTAAGGATACCTGAGAACTAGCGGACAAACTGGACTAGTACCTACGAAGCAACGGAGAACTATACAATGTATCGCTATTAGTGGAGTATCCAGAATTTGGAGAAGTGGGGGAGATTAAGGGTATACTGAGATGCATGCTAATGTGGCCTCAGTATTCAATATTGACACAAAGTGGTTAAATACTACATAATATTGAACCGTTAAAACTACATAATAAAATAATAATACGTTAATACTGTACAATATCTATTGTACATTGTTTTCTGCAGGTAGTTGAAGCATCATAGTAAAGATGCTTGGACTTTCCCTGTGATGCTTGAATCATCCAAAATGGGCCAGGTTATTTTGCAAACCCGGAGTGCTATTTCGGGCATTTAAATACCTCCTAATTATTTAAAATACCTTCTGTCAACCTCAACCATTGTGGAATTTAAAACTTAGCATGTTGCTTGCTTTTTATGTTGGGAAGAATCACTAACGTATATCTTTGAGATGGAAAAATATACACACAAACATGAACTTTGCTGAGCATAATTTTTCAAGTGTGCGCCAGGCTTAATGTTGTTCTTAGTTCATTGAATCAACAATTTGTCAAATCTAGATAGAGTAGACCAAAATCTCTTAATCTGCCCACCTTTGGCTGTATACAGAAGACATACAGCTTATTTGATAAAGATCAATATTGTATTGTATATATTGTACGGTTTACAAATGGTTCTAATTGCTGGTTTCATAACTATGGCCAGATCAGACATTCGGATAAACAGCCTCATATAGTCATAATTTTCAATGTGAACATTCAATATGGGGGTGAGATCAAGAGAATAACTGGCTGTGTCAGTTTTTTGTAGTGTTGGTTTTTGGAATGTTAGTTTTCTGAAGTGTCGGTTTTTCTGAAGTGTCAGTTTTCTGGAGTGATGGTTTTCTTGAGTGTTGGTTTTCTGTAGTGTCTGTTTTCTATAGTGTTGGTTTTCTGGAGGGTCATTTTTCTGGAGTGTCAATTTTCTGTAGTGATGGTTTTCTGGAGTGTCAGTTTTCTGGAGTATCAGTTTTCTGTAGTAATGGTTTTTTGTAGTTGGTTTTCTGGAGTGTCAGTTTTCTGGAGAGTCGGGTTTCTTCAGTGTCGGTTTTCTGGAGTGCCGGTTTTCTTCAGTGTTGGTTTTCTGGAGTGTCTGTTTTCTGGAGTGTTGGTTTTCTGGAGTGTTGGTTTTCTGGAGTGTCTGTTTTCTATAGTGTTGGTTTTCTGGAGGGTCATTTTTCTGGAGTGTCGGTTTTCTGTAGTGATGGTTTTCTGGAGTGTTGGTTTTCTCGAGTGTCAGTTTTCTGTAGTGTCAGTTTTCTGTAGTGTTGGCTTTCTGGAGTGTCAGTTTTCTGGAGTGTCGGGTTTTCTGTATTGTCGGATTTGTATAGTGTCAATTTTCTGAAGAGTAGACTGTCACTAGTTGTTCCTTAAAAATTTGAAGATTGTTGTATGGGCATACTCTTGTCCTGGACGGAGAACTGAATCTGGAAAACTTGGCTATCAATATCTCAGTGTCGGTTTTCTGGAATGTCGGTTTTCTTCTATGTCGGCTTTCTGGAATGTCGGTTTGTAGTGTCTGTTTTCTATAGTGTTGGTTTTCTGGAGGGTCATTTTTCTGGAGTGTCGGTTTTCTGTAGTGTTGGTTTTCTCGAGTGTCAGTTTTCTGTAGTGTTGGCTTTCTGGAGTGTTGGTTTTCTGGAGTGCTGGTTTTCTGGAGTGTCGGTTTTCTGTATTCTCGGATTTCTATAGTGTCAATTTTCTGAAGAGTAGACTGTCACTAGTTGTTCCTTAAGAATTTGAAGATTGTTGTATGGGCATACTCTTGTCCTGGACGGAGAACTGAATCTGGAAAACTTGGCTATCAATATCTCAGTGTCGGTTTTCTGGAATGTCGGTTTTCTTCTATGTCGGCTTTCTGGAATGTCGGTTTTCTGTAGTGTCAGTTTTCTGTAGTGTTGGCTTTCTGGAGTGTCGGTTTTCTGGAGTGTCGGTTTTCTGGAGTGTCAGTTTTCTGTATTGTCGGATTTCTATAGTGTAAATTTTCTGAAGAGTAGACTGTCACTAGTTGTTCCTTAAGAATTTGAAGATTGTTGTATGAGCATACTCTTGTCCTGGACGGAGAACTGAATCTGGAAAACTTGGCTATCAATAGAAAAAAAAACATCTTTAATTAATTCATTGAATTTAAATACATCTTTAGCTCTAATATTTTATTAAACATTTCTTTTAGGAAAATTATATATATATTTAGTTTACACAGCAGAAAACCTTCAATAGTGCAGCTAATTTAACAACTATGGTCTAAAAAACCGACAAAGTTAATTTAACTGGGCTACAAAAAATATGGTTCACCATAAAACTAACCCTATTTGCCGGTTAAAAACATATGGTAAGTGTAATTCATTTCTTTATAATTATAAAATTGTTTAGTCCTAAATAAACTTTAAAAAAACACATATCATGTCTGAGAAAACCTTCAGTCAATTATGTTGCCCCAAGGAACACAGCTAATCTAAAGCTTCATTCGAACCAGACTTAATTTGGTAAAACTAACAGATTCACCAGTTCGACTAACTTCCTCCACCAGGAGGAATATCACACCTCCATTCACCTTTATTTTCTATCATTTGCATCCAATGGCAAGTAACTCACCAATTACAGCATGAATATACTATATCATACTCATAAAACTAACTCTACTTACCGGTGAGTTTCATAAGTATGATATAGTGTATCCATGCTGTAATCGTTCAGTTACTTGCCATTGGATGCAAATGATAGAAAATAAAGATGAAGGGAGGTGTGATATTCCTCCTGGTGGAGGAAGTTACTTCCTAGCAATTTTACCTTCCCTGGTTAAAAATACCAGGGGAGGTTAAAAAGGCAGCATGGAAAAGAACTGGCCACGATACCTCACAATTTCATTCCCTATACATACAGACTTTTTAACTTATTGTTTACCAGTATCACCTTATGTTTAAACCATTGTGAGTGAAACATTATAATATTGAATTTTGAAACAAAAAATGATCAAAATATTTTATAAGATACCTCATTCACAGCATTTGGGTAATTCTGAGTCTCTAGGCAAAATCCCCCGTGTTTCTCATAATATATATTATTTTTGCCTGCCACAGTGCCATCTATGAAGTTAGCAGAATAGAACTGTAAGCCTGGCTGTGTTGTGTATACTTCCATTGTAAGTCCACTTGGATCAGATGCTCTACAGAAAAACAAGACAATCACAAAATTGCATTATGCTACACTTATCACAAATCACAGAGGATCTAGAAATGTGCTGATAGGGTATCCCCTCCTATCAGCACATTTTAGGGAAGCTAGATGTTCTTAAATGGCATCTGAAAGGAATTTAAAACAGAAAGAAACATGTAGCCTCTTACCACATAACATGTATATAAGAAAACACATACAAGACAATCTAGAATAGTGTTCTGTCTGTTTACTTTCAGGAGACTTTATTTTATATAATAATCATCATTTGTATGCAACATTTATATAGTGCCTATTTCCAAGGCTTCTTAAAGTGCTTCTCAATTACTACCCCCAGTCATTGGAACAAATACCTAAGAAACAATCCATTCCACAATGTTGCGGCTTTGATCACTGCATGTGGCATCTGTACCTCCCAGATACCCATTTATACTCCTGGATGGACAGCAGAGGCAAAGTGTCTTGCCTAAAAACAATGGACCACAGTAGGAAGATCTCATGATTGGAAGTATGCACATCTCACATTTGGGATTCATTTTGTGGTGAGATCTCACATTTGGATTCATTTTGTGGTGAGATCTCACATTTGAGAATGAGATTCATTTTGTCTTGAGATCTCACATTTGGGACTCATTTTGTGGTGAGATCTCACATTTGAGATTCATTTTGTGGTGGTATCTCACATTTGTGATAACTTTTGTGGTGAGATCTTACATTTGTGATACATTTTGTGGTGAGATCTCACATTTGGGATTCATTTTGTGGTGATGTAACGCATTTGAGTTTCATTTTGTGGTGGTATCTCACATTTGTGATTCATTTTGTGGTGAGATCTCACATTTGGGATTCATTTAGTGGTGAGATCTCACATTTGAGATTCATTTAGTGGTGAGACCTCACATTTGAAATTCATTTTTTGGTAAGATCTCACATTTGGGATATAATTTGTGGTGGGATCTCACATTTGAGATTTATTTTGTGGTGTGATCTCTCATTTCGATTCATTTTGTGGTGAGATCTCACATTTGGGATTCATTTTTTGGTGAAATCTCACATTTGGGATTCATTTTGTGGTGAGGTCTCACATTTGAGTTTCATTTTGTGGTGGTATCTCACATTCGTGATTCATTTTGTGGTGGTATCTCACATTTGAGTTTCATTTTGTGGTGGTATCTCACATTTGTGATTCATTTTGTGGTGAGATCTCACATTTGGGATTCATTTTGTGGTGAGATCTCACATTTGAGATTCATTTGGTGGTGAGACCTCACATTTGAGATTCATTTTTGTGTGGTGAGATATCACATTTGGGATTCATTTTATGGTGAGATCTCACATTTGTACACACCTGGCAGCACACTCTGATAAGGTCTTGACATTCAAACAAAAGTTATGATCAAATCCACCAACATCAGTCAACCTATCACCAATGACGATGGGACTTCTTAAATCAAACAACGTATCCTTAACAGGACACAGTACACCTGTAATGAAATAATATACAAAATTTATGCAAATTATACATTTTTTGCATCAGGGGGAATACTAGATATAATTTGTTTTGCCCAACTTTGAATGCTCAGTACAGTTGAGAACAACTTGCAAATTTTTTTTTGCAAGTTGTTCTAGGGTCGAACTCAAACCCACAACTCCAGATAACTAATCTGACATCCGTACCACTAGACCACTGAGCTTGCAAGTCTTTTTTGTGAGTATTCACAACCATACTGGGTATTCGGTGAATTTACACATCAAAGTTGGGTAAAACAAATTTATATATAATATATAGAATTATTATTCAATTCTTTTACATATCATAATAAGTTGATCCTCATCCTCGCTAACCATTGTGAAATAGAAAAAATAGTGTTACAGGTGTAAACATGACATGACAAGAAATCTTACTGGTCAACAAACAATATATTACCACATTATACCAATACTCCACTGGCTTCCAATAAAACAACACACATTTAAACTAAATGTTAATCACATATGAATCACTTAACAAACTAATCACCATCATCATATTTCCAGATTTTGTAGATTTCTAGTCTGTATGAGATCTCTCAGATCGACTACAAGTATATCTATACTTTTTGTTCCACTTATTTTCCTGAAGACGAAAAACAAGGGTGATGGATTTGAAGTGGAGATCAATAAGTCTCCAGGGTTCAGTGCACAACACAGTGACTATAATTGCCTATGATGGTCCCTAATTAGAGGCTTTAGTGTACATCAGTCTGGCATGAGATTATATCTACCTACAATGGTCCATAATTAGAGGCTTTACTGTACTTGCCAGTCGGTATGACATTATAGTTGTCTACAATGGTCCCTAATTAGAGGCTTTACTGTACTTGTCAGTTGGTATGAGATAAAAGTTGTCTACAATGGTCCCTAATTAGAGGCTTTACTGTACATACCAGTTGGCATGAGATTATATCTACCTACAATGGTCACTAATTAGAGGCTTTACTGTACTTTCCAGTTGGTATGACATTATAGTTGTCTACAATGGTCACTAATTAGAGACTTTACTGTACTTGTCAGTTGGTATGCGATTATGGTTGTCTACAATGGTCACTAATTAGAGACTTTACTGTACTTACCAGTTGATATATTATAGTTGACTAAAATGGTCCTTTATTAGAGGCATTACTGTACTTACCAGTTGGTATGACATAGTTGTCTACAATGGTCTTTAATTAAAGACTTCGCTGTACTTACCAGTTGGTATGAGATTTTCTTTTAATGGTGTGTATGTATCAGCATTTATCATTATCGTATGATCGCATATTGAAGACTTTTCCTAAAATGTAATAAAAAAAATACTATTAACACATATTTCAATGCTTCAAACCATGTCGCGGGAGAACAGTAACTATTGCATATGTTGAGTTATACAGAATATAAAGAATTAATTTTGTGTCGCAGGATGAGAACTATGGCATGCTTTTTAAACCCTAGTTTCATTATGAGGCTTAGGGAGTGATAATGTTAGGGTGTAGGGGAGGAACCTAATGTGCAGCCAGGTTTGAACTTGGGACATCAAGTTACTACATATGACATAAATGTGAGGTATCACCATGAAATAAATCTCATGGTAGGAATATTCAAAATTGAGTTATTGATACCTTCTAATAGAGGATACTATACCCTAAATTCTACACTTTAAATTACATTCATTGAACAAGTAGACCCAAAGATATGAGCTTTTAAAGTTTCCATAATTAAACAGTTTTTGAGAAAATTGTCCATAAAGCAATACAAAAATACAATTAAAAGACTATAAATCTCAATAATTCTGCATGAAGGACACTTTTCTGCTTGAAAACTGACCTAAAAATCATATTATATGTACCAGTACTCAGATATGATAAAAACGAAAATTCTCTAAAATTTGTCTTCAGACCAATTTCGGTGATTATATCTCAATTTGACCTAACCTATGATGCGACTCATTTTGTGGTGAGACCTCACAAATAAAAACAAGATGGAATGAGGTTACACCAACTTGATCTTCGAAGTGACCAGATGAATACTTAATATTTGTAATTGTTGCTCTTTGAGGGAGACTTTTAATAAATTAAAATAAAAAAAATAACACAACAGTAGAACCTTGATTTTACATACGTAACAGGACTAGAAGTGGTATGGAAATTTGAGAGTTTGTAGAATTGAGTTATGGTCTTTTTATTTCTTTTTCCTTACTTCTTGCTTCATTTATTTACCATTACTATTGTTTAGAATATTTTAATATACTAAACATACTGGTTAATTTGAACACATATTTTAAATTATGTCCTGTTAAATTTTCAAATATATTAAAATTTTTGGCATATGCAGAATTGAGGGTTCAAAAAAAAGGGGTATGTAAAATGGAGGTTCAACTTTAATTTCAACCAATCCCAATCAACACCAAATTTGGAAGGAAGGGCTGATATATGGTAACATCTGACATTGTCTAAAAATAAGTACATCGACCAAATATTTTTTATATATAGAAGTAGAAAGATGGGTAATTGATTTGATTTATTCGGGAGAAAAACCCAGAAAAGTATGAAGTGGTGTTATTTCGGCAGTGAGGTTCTTTGGCAGTACACCAGAAGACAATCCCCTACTTTTCTGGAGAATTTACTGTGTCAACAGCATACTGTCTCATCCGAAGATGGACAATTATCTGGTATTTCAGTCCTCCAATGGAAACAAAAGGAGAATGGTATTTTATAAACCAGCAAGTTGCAATTGTTCAGCACACAGAACAGTACACAATCTACCACAAGTTTAACCAACTGGGTTAAATGCCACTCTCAAAGACCCGGTTTACAGTACAGAAGCGGGCTGAGTCCAGTCTAAATTGCGGTACTCGGCCTCTGAATTTTTGTATATTTACAGTGTTGGGCTCAGAAGGGCCTAAACCTTAAAACCGTTCAATATTTTGAACCCATTTAAAGTGCAGGGCCGGGATGCGCAGGACCGTAGTGGCAATTATTTGAAGGCGCGCTGGGGTCACAGTGCAGAGGCATGGTGCTGGTGTAGCGCATGCTTTGCAATTATTCCCCAGTACATATTTAATTTTAAAGCGATACAGTCTGTATACACCACGAACATCACAGCTGCCTATTCCTAACTTTAACTGGTTCATCTATATCTATGCACAAGAACACAAGAACATCGGAGATGATGGCTATGAGTGGTTATGAAAGGACTGCCACTCAAGTTATGAACATAATGAAGAAGTTAAAGGAGAGTTTTCGACACCATATTTGGTACAGTATTTGGCCCAGATTGCATTTACAGTGTGAAAAGGCTGGGCCGAGCCACAGCCAAGACTACCTCCAGAGGTCGTCCAAATGCGCGGCCGTTTTTGGCAACGCAATTGGCCTTTTGAGCGTTTACAGTGCCAATTAGGCCGGGCTCGGCCTGGTCTCACTCGTTACTGTAAACTGGGTCAAACGGACAGACAGTTGAGCCCATTGCAATAACCTCTCCCCACTTCAGGTGAAGTTGAGTGTAAAAATGTTACCTTTCCTGATAAATTAAAGTATGAATGATTGCACATATTGACAGGTGTTGGTTTGGTGGTAGTGGCAACTAGTTTAAGAACCACTGAATTATCATCGGTCAGTTTGTAAGTACACTGAGCAGTCAATTCCCCAGGGTAGCCTTCTTCACCATCTGGGCTAACGTAAGTAAAAATTACTGAATCATCTTTGATTTCACTATTCCATATGACCTGCAATTAATAACAGATTTAGCATAAATTATACAAATGGTATCTATGCTAATGGGTAGTTGTTGTGAGAAACAGAAAAATGAGAGGAATGGAAATGACAAAATAGAGAAAAAAAAACAAAAACACAGGTCGTACTAATCACCACAGGCAACACTGGAAACCACTTTATTGTACACAATGCCAAATATCAATACCAGAGAGTAGTTATCTATGTAAAACTTCTTAATAAAATACATTTTAAGTTTGAAAGTTTTTTTAGAAGATTTCCTGTAAAATCTAGAGGCCAAATGTGTTTGACTATACATGCATACAGTTTAATAGCTTGTACAGTATATTTTTTTTAAATGTATCGCATAATTTATACACTTAAAAAATGTCATGTATGTAAACAGTCTTTGGTGGTGAGAGTTTTTTTGTAATGGGTTTCGGCGGTGGACTGTGTAGTGTCACAGTAGGATCACCAAAACACCAGTAAATCATAAAAACTATATAGAACGAAACAGGTGAGTTTAGGTCCATTACCTCCAAAATTCTTCGTATTCACCTAAAAAAATGCATTGTTTGTAAATTAAATTGACCATTTTACCTAATCAAAATAATAAACATACAGTCAACCTTCTCATTTACACACTCCTCAGTCTGGAAGGTTGTAAATTAGAATGTTTATAAATGAGAAGTTCATGAAAATTGATTAAATGAGACTTGAAAAACACTTATTTGTGTTTGTTTTGCTAACTTGATAGTTGTAAATTTCTGTTTGAATGAACTAGGTTAAAGAAAATGCAAAAAACAAAAGGATTAGATGATTACATAATTAGCCATAATGACAAAATTGGCTATATAGTGTTTGTAAAATAGAAGGTTCGTACATGAGAAGTTTGTAAATTAGGTCGACTGTACATCAAAATCAACAACTAGATACTCATAATTATTTTCATGTGAACAACATTAAATCAAAACCAAAAGTGATGCACATTGTATACATTTTAATTTGATTTCCAAGTAGAAAAAAGAAAAGAAAATGTTATTGAACTCTGTTTAACCTAGGCTTACACCATGTTGGACCGCAAATCGTAACATCAACGCAAAACGTAATAATCAGCACAAAATCATAAAAATCAACGCAATTCGT
>JAOTQE010139228.1:0-11750 GCA_025631205.1 Nesometra sesokonis | reverse complement strand
CCCCATAGATTTTGATTTTTGGCGGGCGCCAAGAAATTTGACCCCAGGGGTCTCATAATTTGCATAATAAATATGGCAGTCATTTTCTAATTAAAATGTCATCGTCAAAACTACTGATCATACAGAGATGAAATTGGTGTCAAATTATTCAGAATATACATATTCACGATAATAAGAAAAATACCTTTTGGAACAAAACTGTATACTGGCATAAAATCCACAGTGTACAACGTTTGTCTCCTCTCAATATGATTCACCACCGACGATGACGGTGCCATCTAGCGGTGAGATTGAAAACTGTAGCGTTCCCCCCCCCCCTATTGAGAGAGATCGCGTATGATTCTGAAATAAACAGCAGGGAGTTCTAGTCCAGGGTCTTTGTTCGGATTGAGATGAAGGTGTTGAATTTCAATCGCCTCTCTGATCCTACGCTTCCATTTGTTCGTGTGAAGGCTCATGATTTCAAAGCCTTCATCGGGGATAAGGTGGCCTGTTCGTAGAAGGGTCCTGGATAGCGGTCATCGGACGGAGCTTCGGGTTACGATGGTCTTTAACCCGAATAGCTAACTGACGTCTGGTTTCTCCAATAAAGACAAGTTTCATTTTTTAAAAAGAGGCCTGGATATGTTAGTGGCAAATTTTGGTAGAAGCTGGAATCCGCTTGATTTAGGGTACTTCGAGATTGCTGATTACAATTTTGGCGGATCCCAAGCGCGATTCGTACGTCTAAGCCCCTAATTTGCATATTCAAATTCTGGTCAATTTTTATGCAAACACCATATCTCGAAAACTACAAAAGCTACAGACGTGAATATGGTCTCAAAATGTTCAAAATATGTATATTTCTATCTGCTTTAATGGAGGTTTTTGTCACAAAATTACCGGAAGTGACTCGTTTTGCAAATTTAACCTTTGAACTTTGTTTGCTATATCTCTGTAACTTCTAGACGCAGAGAATTAAAAATGGTCTCAAATTGTTGGTAATGTATGTACTTAGTTTGAGACATATTATTAAAAAATGACTGGAAATACTTCTATGACCTTTGACCTTAGTAATATTTATATTTGTCGTACTTTTGTAACAACTTGTCATACTAACTTTAGAATTGTCTTAAACTCTTTGAAATTGATCTCAAAATGTTCAAAATATGTATGTTTCTGTTTGCTTTAATGGAGGTTTTTGTCACAAATTGACCGGAAGAAAGTCGTTTTGCCAATTTAACCTTTGATCTTTGTTTGCTATATCTCTGTAACTTCTAGACGCAGAGACTTAAAAATGGTCTCAAATTGTTCGTAATGGATGTATTTATTTTGAAGCATATTATTGAAAACTGACCGGAATTACTTCTATGACCTTTTACCTTAGTAATATTTGTATTTGTCGTATTTTTGTAGCAAATTGTCTTACAAACTTAAAAATTGCCTCAAACTCTTCAGAATATATATTGATCTCAAAATGTTCAAAATATGTATGCTTTTATTTGCTTTAATGGTGGCTTTGTCATAAAAATGACCGAAAGTGACCGTTTTACCATTTTGACCTTTGAACGTTGTTTGCTATATCTCTATAACTTCTGGACGCAGAGACTTAATGGCCTCAAATTGTTCGTTTTGTATGTACGAACAATTGGAGGCATATTATCTAAAACTGACCGGATGACCTTTGACCTGAGTAATATCTGAATTTGTCGTATTTTTGTAACCGCCAATACTATTGTTGACCTTTGAACTTTCTAAATTGAATTTTTTCAATTGTTCAGAATGTATGTATTTATATTCAGATTAATTAGACATTATTTCAAAAAAATAACATAAAAAAGAAAATAAAATATTGTTATGACATTGACCTTAGTCATTTGTAACAGTGTCGTATATTCAGTTTTATTTAACAACTAGTCATAAAAACTACTTTCAAACAACAAAAACATTGTCAACTGGAACATAGGCCTACATTCATATTCATGTTAATGAACACCATACTAAAATATTATCCATGATATCATTTTGTAGGACAACTTATGTGAAAAAAGAGCTCCGATTAAACTATGTATATGTAGGCCTACATGTATATGTAAATCTATATGTATATGTATCAGTATATGTATATCTATATGTATGTATGTATGTTGCTATAGGTATACTGATTGTGACAAAAAAAAACGGAAGGCTGCCATAAAATGCAAAATTTGATATTTAAAAGGAGTAGTAGAGAAAATTCGACCAAGATTGAAAAAAGTAGCAACTCATTAACCATGTATTTGCAGACGGATCCGGTTTGGCATTTCAGACCTCATCAGTGCAGCTAGTTCACTGTACTTCACAGTTGTTTTTATATTAGGCCTAATTATAATTATTTTATGAATGTATTGCCATCGCTAAACTTCCAAATACATTACTGTTATATTCTATGATAGACTAATTGAATATTAATTGAATTGAATGAAGCATAACATTGTTTCTTTGGCCAAGTAAGTCATTTGACCTATTCGTCAAAATGCAGATGAGTAATGAGGGCCGTGAATGTCTGCTATTAAAACGCAAAATTTATTTTTGTATATGGTCATAAAATATAGCTGTTACATTTTTCAAATAATAAGGCATTATGTGATATGTATATGTTACACACAAACACTTGAGGTTCTTATGACCAATTGCAACGGAAAAAACACAATGTAAATGAATCTTTGATAATATATAACATTGTGTTCATTAACATAAATAATCATGTCTTTATACGTTTATATAGCCTGATTGATTGTTTTATAAATGTATTAATCTTGACCGTTTTTAATGAAATGTCCTGTGTCACAAAAGAAAGATATTGAAAATAAAACTATAATGTTTTAATAGATTTGAGACAGTTTTGATGTATTATATTCCATCAGTGGGGCACATTATGTGTATGAGGATTAATTCCAACCTTAGGTTACCAGGGGATTTTTTTATGACTAGTATCTGAATTTGGTCTAAGGTCTTCAACAATATTTCCGACGATTCTCATTAATGTGAATATACATACATTTCGAACAATTTTCTAAGACGATTTTTATGTTTGTAAGACTTGGGGGTTTCATCGTTTTAGGAGAATACGTCAAAATACTAAATTAATTGAGGTCAAAGATAATAAACAGTATTTCCGTTCACTTTTACAATCAAGGTCTCATTAATATGAATATAAATAAGTACATTCCAAATAATTTGAGGCCATTTTTAAGTTTGTATGATTAGCGGTTACAAAAATACGATAAAATACCAAATTAATAACAAAGGTTACAGAGTTATGGCAATTTATCTACATTTAGGTCAAAGGTCAAAAGTATAGTTTCTGGTCGTTTTTTGAACAAATGCTTCATTAGAGCTGTATCTTCTGAACAATTTGACACCAATTTCATCTCTTTATAATAAGTGGTTTTGAAGATAAGAAATTTTAATTAGAAAATGGCCGCCATTGTTATTATGCAAATTACGTGACCCCTGGGGTCAATTTTCTTGGCGCCCGCAGAAATCAAAATGGTCTGGTGTGGGCAACTGATATACAAAATTTGGTGCTTTTGGAAGAATTTGAACAAAACAACCTATATTTAGCCCTAATATACTCCACTACAATAAATTCATTTCACATTAAGGTTGTCTATTGCGTTGTGATCCTCAAACACTGTTACGACACTCACGCTCGCTCGCTCCCGGACGAGCCCCAAATTTCTGTTACGACCAAATTTGGTCAAGGCCGAATGTCACCTTTCGAGCATCACAACGCAAAAGAACAAAATGAGTCGACAATGTTATTAATGTAAATTAAAAGTATAATTCATTTCCTCCAAGTAAATTAAGTAATTGACATTAAGTTATAAAGTTACAAAGTCAAGTAACGTCTGTTAAAAAGAGAAATTAAAAGTTAGTGTTACGGCCAGTCTCACATAGTTATGTTGAGTTGAGCGCCGACGACATCTGACTTTACACCATTTGCAATCAGCGTAGCTTATTCGCCTCCCTTTCTCCGTCATTGCAAGCCATACTTTAGCAATGGATGTAGAACCTCAAGTGTTGATGCATTTTACAACAGTTCAATAGAATCGTTAATAACAACATACATGGCAACACGACGCACGTCCTTTCTGTTTGGTGTGTTCAGCCCAATTGCTAAACTACAAACATGTAATTTGTCTTGTAAGTAATTATTCCTGCAAGTGTATTGAACTCTGAACCGCTCATCCGTAACAATATTTTAGTGACGTGGGCACTATACTGAATGCACTGGCACTATTGCGTATTACATGCAGAATTAGTTACTGTAATTGTATGTACCTGATTGTGGCAATGTTAATACTCCTTCAGATGTTGATGGCTTATTTTCAAGTTGATGATCAGCAGTCAGGTAGTCTGCATTACAGAAAAGTATTATTATTATTTTTTTTTTTAATTTCATCTAATATATAGCCATAATCGACATGTTATTCCAGGGCAATAAAAACGAAAGGACTACTAATTCCAAAAACAAAATCAGAAACAAAAATTATCATACAAAAGCAAAGAAAACCATTTTGTAACACTTATAGGCTGTCACAATCTTCTGAATAAAAAAAACCTTTACTATTTTCTTTGATGTATTAATATAGTGGTAAACTGCTTTGTATCTTGTAGGCAAAATTTTAATATTTTTTTACAAATACTATACTGTATTAATGTAAACAATAATGGAAATCAACTCTTTTGGAGTAATTAAAAAGAGTGGAAGTGACCTAAGGGTCACTCTTAAATGGCAATTTGTCAGTACAGTACTAATGTACACTTGTGGAATAAATCTTCTATAAAAGGATGAGTCATCTTACGATTATGGAGTGAATCTTCAATCAGTTCTTTTTTAGAGTTGTCCGCAGACAACTCCTTAATGAGTGGATTCAGCCCCTTTTATATTAAGATAGCAACTTTTTAAAGACTTATAGAGTTTATGTATATATCAACTAATTTAATGACGAGGGCACGATATTGAATGCACTGGCACTATTGCGTATTACACGCATAATTAGTTACTGTAATTGTATGTACCTGATTGTGGGAAAGGTAATACTCCTCCAGATGTTGATGGCTTATTTTCAAGTTGATGGTCAGGAGTCAGAAAGTCTGCATTAAAGAAAAGTATAATTTTTTTCATTTTATCTATTTTATAGCCATAATCGAAATGTTATTCAAAGGCAATCAAAAAGAAAGGACGCTGTTCTTTGGCATGGAACTACTAATTAAAAAAAAAAACAGAAACACAAATTACAATACAAAAGTAAATAAAAACAGTTGTAACACCTAAAGGTTGTCACGATCTTCAACAAACCTACAATTTCCTTTGATGTATTAAATATAGTGGTAAACTGCTTTGTATCTTGTAGGCATAATTGTAATATTTTTTTACAAATACAATACTCTATTAACGTAAACAAGTGAAAATTCCCTCTTTTGGAGTAATTTACAAGAGTGGAAGTAACCTGATGGTCACTCTTAAATGGGGATTTGTCAGTACTGTACTCCTGATGCATACATGTAGAGTGAATCTTCTATGAAATTATGAGTCATCTCACTATTATGGAGTGAATTTTCAATCAATTCTTTTTAGAGTTGTCCGCAGACAACTCATTAATGAGTGGATTCGGCCCCTTTTATATTAAGATAGCAACTTTTTAAAGACTTATAGAATTTATGTATATATCAACTAATTTAGTGACGAGGGCACTATATTGAATGCACTGGCACTATTGCCTATTACATGCAGAATTAGTTACTGTAATTGTATGTACCTGATTGTGGGAATGGTAATGCTTCTCCAGATGTTGATGGCTTATTTTCAAATTGATGGTCAGCAGTCCGATAGTCTGCATTAAAGAAAAGCATTAATTTGTTTTTTCTTCTATTGTATAGCCATAATTGACACGTTATTACAAGACAATCAAAAAGATAGGACGCTGTTCTTTGGCGTGGAACTTAGCGCGAGAGTACAGCCTTTTGATCCACAACTCTCAAAACACGCTTAATACTTAACAAAAACAAAATCTGAAACACACAATCAAATTACCAAACAAAAGCAAAGAAAAACATCTGTAACACCTATAGACTGTCACAACCTTCAACAAACCTTTACAATTTCCTTTGATGTGTATTAAACTTAGTGGTAAACTTCTTTATATCTTTTAGGCATAAATGTATTTTTTTTTACAAATACAATACTCTATTAATGTAAACGATTGAAAATTCACTTATTCAATTTTACAAGAAAAGGAATGACCTGAGGGTCACTCTTAAATGGTGATTTGTCAGTACAGTACTCCATGCATACATGTGGAGTGAATCTTCTATAAAATGATGAGTTCTATCACTATTATGGAGTGAATTATCTATCAGTTTGGGTACATATTGTCTCTCTTTAGAGTGGTCCGCTGACAAATCCTTAATGAGTTGATTCTCATTCTTTTACATTAAGAGAGCAACTTTTTAAAGACTTAGGCTGGTATTCTCGAAAGTTAGTCCAGGACTAACTATATAACAGCACTAGTTGATCTTGGACTATCCATAAACCTGGTTCCTCAGCAGAAAAAAATTAGAATGCTTTTGTCCAGGGTTTATAACTGGACAAATGTTAGAAATTTTCGAGAATGCCATAGTCAGTTAGTCCTAGATTAAATCTGAATTTAGTCCTGGACTAAAGTTAGTCCGCTTTCGAGAATACCAGCCTTATAGTTTAGTGATGAGGGCACTATATTAATTACACTGGAACTATAGTGTAATGTAATGCAGTTTGGTTATATAGCGCCTTATACAGTAGAGTCTCAAGGCGCTGTGGGCCAGATGCTACACATTCATATGACTTTCTACGCCCCTAAGGGTCACTTCATGTCTTGCTGCCCGATACAGGCGCTCATTCATCTGTCCACGGCAGGGGATGTATGGACCAGTACACCGGAGTAACCCCCTACTCGTCTCGAAAGCTGTACTAGGTTCTTTATAGTGCACACAAGCTGTATGTATACACTGGGCCTACGGTTTATAGTCCTTATCCGAGAAGACTTGTTCCACCACCAGAACCATGGTGCCCGCGGGCCTCAAACCCATGCTGCTGTTATTGTGGTTCATGGTTCCTTGCCTTAACCGCTCGACCATAAACTCGCTCGCACAACTAGTGCATATTACATGCAGAATTAGTTACTGTAGTTGTATGTACCTGTTTGTGGGAATGGTAATGTTCCTCCAGATGTTGATGGATTATTTTCAAGTTGATGATAGTCTGCATTAAAGAAAAGTAATGATTTGTTTACTTCATCTATTATATCGATGACCGAATGACATAATACGACTTGTGAAGTGTTTGTACACTACAGGAGTGATAATAAATAAATAAATAATAGTAGTAGTAGTAGTGGTAGTAGTACAGTTGAACCTCCCTGTGCGGATACCTCTCGTAAGCGGACACCTCCCATAACGGACACTAATTTAAAGACCCGTTTCCTCCTACCTAATAAGTGCATTTGGTACATCTCGTAAGCGGACATCTCCCTTAAGCGAGGTCTTAAAATTTAGATTTTTTTGTATGTTAAATTACCTTCCATAAGCAGACATCCCGGAAGATTTGGTAATTTTTCAGTCCAACGAATACAAATTTCTGAACAAATTCGTCCTTATAATGTAATGGCTGAGAATCATATTACTGAAAAAATCTTAATGATTTAAAAAAATAGAATGCGGCATCTAGAAATTTGAGATGTGAGACATAAAGGAGTATACATAATTTTACAACTTTGGCCCTCTATCGACCGAAACTCTCGTAAGCAGACACCTCCCGTAAAAGCCGACAATTTTCCCGGACCCGAGGAGTTCAACAGTAGTAGAAGATGCGCCCTGAGAAACTGGAGGGGAGGGGCGGGGTGGTGTGAGCTGCAATGGCTTAGAGCCGTAGATAGAGAGAGTTGCGACAACTCAAATTTGAACGCCATTTTGGTTCGTAAATTCTCGATGTTCCTATTCTTATGCATTAAAAATGTGCATACAAAAACACAAATTAAACGATTTAAATGTATTCATTTGCGTTATTTCCTTAATATGATATTCTGCAAAATTCATCTAAGTAAATACAAAATAAAATAATACAATTTTTCATGAAATGTCTTTTTTCACAACTTTTGGATGCACCCTGTGCGGACCTAGGCTCAATTTGCGCACGCGACGCTCAGCGCCACGTCACTGGACCAGCCACACAAATACGAACGCAGTTTTTTCTTTTGTCTCATTATAGGCCTTGCATTTTTCTTTCTTCCAATGAGAATTTTTCTAAACGAATTAGCTAATTATCCATATTGTAGCAAATAAAAAATTATTTTTATTATCAGAAATTCAAAAAATATATGATTCTACGATGTATATTAAGTAAGTTATGGCCCTGGCAATCAGACCAAATTAGGCTAAATTCGGCCACAAAATAAATAAAGAAACTGACCCAAGGGAAAGTCCCTATTAAAATAACGTCATTATTTCGGCAATTAAAACGATAATTATTACAATTATAAGCAATAAAATTGTTCTTATATCATCATTACCCGTAATGCAATATTAATCAACAATTTGTAGTGTGAGAAAACGTTTATTTTGCCATAAATTATGGTGTAATATTTTACACAAATTAGGTACCACAAGATGTATCGGTCCCTGTTGGACCGAAAATCGTAAAATCAACTCAAAAAGAATCAACAAAAAATTATAAAAATCAACGCAATTCGTAATATTTTTTGTTACGAAAAAAGCCACAAAACGTAAAAGTGGGGTCTCGCAAAACGTAAGAACAATTACGGTCATGCGGTTGTGTTATGTTTTACGGTCCCTGGTAGCGCAAAACGTAAAACAATGTCTCAAATCGTATAAAACCTTGGTTGGTAAAAAAAGTTAGTCAGTGGTTAACCCCTATGACTATAAATGCACAGACCTCTGTCAAGCACCTTGGTCGCCTATAACAACACCCCTACCCCGCCCCCTCGTTCAGATCATCACCAAGTTGCAATAGCTGTTTTAACATTTCAACTTGTCCTATTTCATTAAAATACATTTATAAATGCTCACTCTCACCGCCTTCTTCCACTAACCATTATGTAATTATCCATTGTTTGTGACATTTCACCAAAACTCATCCCTCAGTTAACACCCATTACAACACCTGTTCTAAATCATCAATAACATTAATAACCTATGATAGTGATTTTTCCAGCATGTCTTGAAAGTTTCATTAAAATATCCATGTGCTACACCACCACCCGACTTTTAACATGCACCAGATCCTTACCCCCTTCTAATCACCAATAACATTTGTCATCTGTTAATGAAAAAATTCCAAGATATCCTAAAAATATCAAATGAACCATGAATCTCAACCTTCCCCACCACAATTTTTTCAAACAATATAACAAAAAATAATAAAAAGGAATGTTTGGCAGTGCTATCATTTGAATGCTATATATTTCAAAATTTTTATTACCGTAGCCCCATTGGTGGGACTTGGATAAATGTTGGCTTCAACTAGACAACCCCGCCCCCAATTTTTGTACAACGTGCTATAGGCCCCTGGAACGTATTTATAACCAAATCATAAATCCTCCCATGCTCCCGATCATCACCAAAATTTAATAAAAATTAAAAGGAAAAAAAAACCAAACCGCTTTTTGGAGGTATATTGTTATTGAGTACTTACTGCTTGTCCTAGAATAGTTTAGGCGCAAGCAGTGCAAAATACTGCACTGGACTAAGTTTTATGAAAGTCATACTGGTTGGCGTTTTCTGCTTCAAATGACTGCCAGAATTGACAATATCACCATGATGATAATAACTGGAACTAACTGATTTCAAGAGGATGAGAAAATGTTGAGGAGAGCGTTGCGCTACATATTTTATTCTAGGAAGGTGCAAACGCTGCAGTAAAAACACCATTGAGACTCAAGCGCACGAAATTAATGATGGCAGATGACCCTTCCATTTCCTATTTATTTTAAATTTGTTTGGTCAAACAGTAAAATTGGCCAGTTGAAAACAAAAGAATGTACAATTCTTTTTATCAACAATAATTATTTTTATTATTTGTAAAGTTTAAATCTTACGAACTTGATCAATTTGGCTTGGATTATTTTTCCAATTGAGCAGGAGATTGGCTTGTCATCTTAGGTTCAGTGATCAATTTCAATAATCAATTAAATTAAAATCCAAATCAGCTTTAGATAAACGTAAATAATTCTTTTCTAACTTCCTTAGAAAACATATAGGAAATTACAGGAACTAAAGTCTTTAATGATGGAACCAAACGATCTTAAATACCACTACTACTCGCGACATTGGACCACTGCGTGAAACACATCGTAAGTTTATATTTCAGAGAAAATACACACAGATTAACACAAGGGGTCATTTAGGAGGCATGCACAAAGCCGGAGCTCCTTGAGATACGAGTACTTGTTCTCATCATTTGCTTTATCAAACGACATGTCCGTTAAAATCTAAATATCTCGCTTACGAACGTTGTGAGGGTTGGTTATTTTTCGAGGTCCAATTGTTATCATATTTTTAATATGTACCTAATGTACCTCCATACCGTGTGCATGGTTACCTACATTACCCTACCCTACATTACGCAACGTAACACCGCCCTACCTGTACATAGTTACTCACTTTGTCCAATGTAGCTTAAAATGATTTCATTTCATTTCATTTCATTTTATTTGGCAGATAAAACATATACAAAATTACAATATCGCTATAAAACAATATTGTACAAAAATAGATGAATACTATAATAAAAAAAATATACATTATCAAAAACATTTAAACAATTTAAAAATCTTAGTTAAAATCATTCATAGGCCTACTAGATTTAAAACATCACATCCAATTAATGAAACACCGCGTACCACTTTCAAGAACAATACAAACAAAAATACATAGATATTCTGCCTGGATGACCCAGTTGCAATGTTGCAAACTACAGAATAAGAATAGGATTGTATAGTAGAGGGAAACGTAATAGGAAGAAATGCACAGGTATTTAGTGTGCGGATTTCAGAGTTCGATTATCTGCTTTATGTATTATACTTTTCCTGGCTGGCGATGTAGAAACAAATCCAGGACCATACACTCGACAATCCACGATTGAAGAAGCCACGAACCAAACCCAAATTGACAAGGCAACAGACGCACCATCTATGCAAAATATTTTAGTTCAAATAAAATCAATGAACATTGACTTAAACAAAAAAATGGATAAAATATCAGGAGATGTAAAAAGTACGAAAGGAAAATTGACATCCTAAGCAAAAACATGGATTCGATAAAAGAAAGAATGACCACTATCGAAAATGAAAACAAACAACTTAAAGGCGCAAACAACGATTTAAAAAGGCAAATAGACAAAATCGAATGGCAGAGTAGGCGAAACATTCTATTTGTATATGGTATGGAAGAAAGAGGAAATGAAAGCTGGGACCAGAGTGAAAGCAAAGTAAGAGAATACATCGCAGATAACCTCGGAATAAATGTAACTAATACTGTAATCGAGAGGGCGCTTAGACTGAACACGAAACTGAAACCCAGACCGATCATAGCGAAATTCAGGGACTACAAAGATAAAGAAAACATTCTGAATCGAATATCGATATCGAATATCGATATAATTTATTCATCAACTTCATTAATTATTGAACATACAATACATAAGTGAATATAATACAATGGTGATGAAA
>JAOTQE010139217.1:0-11750 GCA_025631205.1 Nesometra sesokonis | reverse complement strand
CAACTGTGACAGATATTTAAGGTGTTCTATTCAAATGTTACATGAATTTATGACGTATCCGTTTTCGTATTTCGTAAGTTTGCGAAACCTCGCTAATAATGAATAACAAGTACCATAGTACTCGTAATAAATTGAAACTATACTTTTCACAAATTTGACTCTAGACCTATTTTGGAGATTTTCTCAATTGGATCTCACCTACGACTCATTTTGTGGTGAGACCTCACAAATGGTACAATTGTTTATAATTGCAAAGCTATAACACCTTTTTTATTGATTTTTTTACACATTAAAGGAACACGCCCATCTTCCACCAAAAAGTGAATAAAATAAACCTATCCATAAAATGTTCTCACCCATCTGAAGTTTATTTTAAGGTCTTCAACAGGCCATAATTAACAACTCCGATTAAATTTTACTTTACCGTTTAATCGTTAACCCAATGTTTTTTTGTAGTTTTTGCTGCCTTAAAATCATACATACCTGTGACAAATGGTCTACATTTGCACTCAACACTTTCTTCAATCGCTTAGCTTCTTTGAGTAGCTTGGCCATGGCACGTGGACTGTCTCTTACATCTCCTTTTGTCTTTACTTTCTCTGTGAATAACTTGACAAGGTGATCACGTAACCTTAGATCCATTTCCAGACCACCGAGTCCTCTATCAAATCTGAAATTAATGAAAAATTAAATAAATATTATAATTCATTTTTAAGAACAATAACAATATTTCATGTATCAAATTTAAAAACAAAATTACTTAAAATTTATAGGAGCAGTTAGCGCAGTGGTTACAGTTCAGAATCCCAATTGAGAGGTTGGTGGTTCGAGACTCACTCACGGCAGTTGCTTGTGCGCCTTGTGCTTGAGCAACGCACTTTACTCGCATTGTTTCAGCCTACCCAGCTGTACGATGGGTACCAACAAATTGCTGGGAAGTAACCTACAATGGACTAGCATCCCATCTAGGGGGAGTATCATACTCTCATCCTCTTCGCGCTACTGAAACTGAAAATAAGCTCCAGCCCTATGAGCCTCCAGGCTCGGACAATGGATTTACAATGTACTTATGTATCAAATTTTAACATGTAATAAGTTTGTCAGAAAAAGAAAATATTACTGTTTTCGGTTTTGTTCTGTGTTAAAAAAAAATAAAATTCTTGCCACTAAAAGTTGATATTTTGCAGTTTTTTTATGGCCCATTTTATACTACAGGATAAACGTTAATATTATACTACATGTGTACACTTTCATTGTTCTTTTGATAATTAAACTGTTGTTATAGTTTAGGATGGATGGAAAGTTCAAACTAGACTGGGTGAAAGCTTTTAAATTAAACCTTGGGTGGGTCCAACGTTTTAAAGGTAGGTGGACAACCACCAGCGAATCATAACAAAACAAAAAACCAAAAAAAAAAGTGTACTTACCCCACACCTCTAACATACAAATGAGGATTGGTTTCTGTTACCCCATGGTCTTTGCTTTTGGCTATCTGATATCCTACAATGGTTGCTGTGGTACTGCTGGCTCCCATGTCATAAAACATTATATACTGTATTGATTTGTCAAACTCTTGACGACGAAACACACCATAATTTAAAGCAACTGAAAATATAAATTACAATAAAGTTAGCAAGTGATGGTTAGGACAGAGCAAATAAAATTGGTTGGGGGTTTCTAGCCGTTGCTCTGTTGTTCTAATTTTGGGATAAGTCTTTTCGTATAAGAATATAAAACAGATAAACAAATTACTTGATTACATGTTTTAAGAATAGAATTGCTTTAAATTGTTTACATTTTATTTTTTTATTTACATTTTAAAAATATTGTCTGTGAATTTTTAAATTTCGAATCTATCATCCCGAGGTTTTATAAAATAAAATTTTAAAAGTAATCTACCATTTTAAAGCTTTGAAATTGGGTTAACTATCAGACCTTAAATTAGCCTTTATCTTTTATGATTTATTATGTATTTTTTCACTATCATTATTATTGTATTATCATGGAAGATGTCTGTATTAATATCATGTTTTTATTATTGTATTAAATTTATTGAGTATTTGATCCTAAATAAATGTTGCAAAAAAAAAAAACCATTGGAACTCAAATAGCTTGCATGAATTTTAAGAACCCAAGACTTCTTTCAAGAAGATGAGAGGATAAAATTGTGTTTCACAATAGCAAAAATTTGGTATGTGGAAAAGAGACATAAACATACATGTATAACATAGGTGCTTACCTGCAGCATTATCATTAATTAGCTGCAACACATTAAGACCAGACAGCTCTGCAGCATACATCATAGCTCTTCTCTCAGCCTGGTTAAAGTAGGCTGGCACTGTTAGTACTAAATCTTTGATAGGATGTTCTGAAATTTAGAAAAATAATATACAATACTACACTAATATATTAAACAAAATTTTTACTTGTAAATTGCAATTTTTACCAGTAAATTTGATGGCTAAAACCATACTCTGGAAAACACTGTAGAGAGGGGTGTAATCCACTAGCTTTTACACACAGACAAAATTTGTTTTTTGCAGCTGGTTTCTTTAGTATGGATTGAATATTTCATAACCATAAGTCTGATGGTGGTGAACCAATGAACTTCTTCAGGTGGTATTTGACAGTACGGTGGGAAACGATCCCCTTCTCTTTTCAGAAGACGTGTACTGTGTTAATGTGTACATGTAGTAGAGGCTATTTATGGTTTGACCCTTAAAAAATTCTACTAAAAGATATTTTTGCATTTTCTTGTAGGCATATATGTGGATATTTACCAAAGTAATGGCCTATGTTGCAAACTGAACTTATAGCTTAACGTTGCATCTGAAGAACAGTGCCTTATTAATTTACTAATAATAAGGCACTACAGAGGTAATAACATTGCGGTGTTATTACCTCTGTGCATGCATACGGAAACTGTTAGTAAAATAGATAATTTTTTTTTTAAATGCCCACAAATACTACAGAGATTATTTATAAATTCTTTTTACGTGTTATTGTGGGCAAGGTGGTGGCCTATGTTAGAAGGAGAAAAATGGTAATTTGCATAATCATGATGTCATACCTGTACAATACATGGCATCCATTTTGATATCACAATTTTCATCAAATATGTGAAAAAAATTACTTTTTCTCAAATAAATTCTAATCAGATGCAGTTTTTTACTATGTCATCATGATGAATAAAAATATCACCGGTTTGACTTATTTTTATTATTTTATAAAAAATAGAGAATATAGTCAATTTGTTCACTGAAATCGTAAAAAAAAACTCCAAATAAAAAGAATCACAGTTAAGTATTGTTACGGCCAAACCATAAGATAATTTGATAGATAGCTTTAAAATTGTTTACCGACTGGTGGCGCTATATAGAGAATGTACGAAAGTTTGTGACGATAGTCATGTACATCTGAATCATCTAAAATGTTGTAAAAGGTCCTTCATGTAGTCATATTTAAACGGTTAGTTTTGTGTTTTAATAGTAGAGTAATACAGTTATTTTACTGGATCTATAGATAACTGAAAAATAATTATTGTAGTTATTCTAAGGCTAGTATGTGCGCCAGCAACTGCAGGCCGCACCATCGATAACGTCCTGCCTCATCATTACGAGAATGTGTTGTTCGTCGCTACACGAAGTACATACTGTATCGTGTAAGAAAGTTTGTTATTCAATATAAATATACTCAAGATCAGCCTGCAATACTTGCGCTGATGACGTAGTTAGGGATCATGTCCCAAATGTTAGTTTTGCTTAAATTTGAGAGTTGGTTTTGTTTTCTTTTGTTTATAGTCAATCATCATCATTTTTCATCACAGCCAGAGTTTAATAGAGAAAAAGTAAATAAAGTTGCTGTAAATGAATGAATGCATTGTCATGTGTATGATTACTAGTCTAAGAGTAGAGCCCTATAAGTATAAAATATAAGCTACATGCAGTGCAGAACATTATTTTTAAGTATTGAAACAAAGGTGATAGGAGAAAATAAAGAGAGTGCATGTAGTATAAGCAAATATTTTTAAAGAATGAATTATCATGGGCGCAGTAGAAACAGGCCTACGCAATTCAACCCCATTTATTTGGGCCTAGTAGTATCCGGCCCACGCAGAGAAAGGGTTAAACTTAAACCAAATTAACACAGTGTAATCGGTACTACAATCACAAGATCTGTTGTGTATATTTGTTGGTTTTTTCCTTCATCCTTTCTTTTGTAATTGATCTCATAAATATGAGCTAAAGGAAGTGAACAAATATTAATTTGAACTGCCAGCCAACTAAAGCTAAATACCACTTCTGGAAATAAATTTGGAAATTAATAATTATCCAATTTACCAGCATATTCTTCTGCAAATTCCTTTGCCTTGCTCAGTATCATACTCATGAGTTCTTCAGGTGTAAATGATATTTCATCATCATGCTGAAACAGCACGGAACCTGTAATAGTAGACATTATAATTATTACCAAAGGTACTATAATTAAAGAAAAGGCCTCAATTTTTGAATTTTGTTTTGACTAGTCCACTGGGCAAGTTGACTTTACATTTCACTAGCACAGAAGCAATTCAAATAGCCCATTGTCTGTGACAACTTAATCTACAATGTGTAAAAGTGACTGCTTGGCACTTGTATTCACTAGCCAACTGGACTAGTAAAAATGAACATTCACTAGCCCGGTGCAGTTTTCACTAGCCATTGTATGCTGGGCTAGTGAAGACCCAATCATTTCAGTTTCAAAAAATTTAAACATTTTAAATCTGAAAATATTGTATTCAAATTCATAAATACTATATTGATCTACAATCCAAAAGGTCCACTAATCAACTTCAAGTAAGAAAGTATAAAGCATACTCCAAGCAATGAGATACAAGACGGCGTGTGTCTGGCTTGGAAAATGCATTATACTTTCATACTGATCTAACATATTTATGTCATTATATAACTTCCAAGTATAAAAAAAAAAAATGCAAAATAATCACAGAATTTTATATTTTTGGTGGATCCCAAGAAATAAAGATGACAAATCTGCATTAGCTTTGCTTCTATGAATAGTATTAATCTAGTAACCAACAGCATGCTATGTGTACATGCATGTCGCATGCAAAAACGGCGCTTATTGTGGAGAGGATAGCTTAGAGCCTAAGAGTTTTATTTCAGTTTTTTTTTCTATTAAGAAAAACTAAAAGGTATACAAGTAGTTAATCATGTTAGAAATAATAAACAGATTTTGCGAGGAAATTTGATTTTTTGGTGGATTTTGGAAGGAATGTCCTTTATAATTGTGTACACAAAGGATATAATGTAGAATATGAAGGTGATTTCATTGTTGATTTCACTTAGGATAGAATATGTCTTCTATTGGTCTAGCAAATGAGATTCTACCCAATGTGTGACTGATTACATTGTATTATTTTGGAATTTTTAGAGTGCATACAATATGCGAGATCTTGCCACAAAATGAGTACCATTGTAGGCGAGATAAAATTGAGATAATCACCAAAATATGCCTGGTCTCACCATAAAATGAGTTGCATCGTAGGTAAGATAAAATTGAGATAATCACAAAAATATGTGAGGTCTCACCACAAAATGAGTTGTGTTGTAAGTAAGGTAAAATTTAGATAATCACCAAAATATGTGAGGTCTCGCAACAAAATGAGTTGCATTGTAGGCAACATAAAATTGAGATAATCACCAAAATATGTCTGAAGTCAATTTTTTTAGAAATGTAGTTTTAATTGATCATGATTGCTATGATAACATACCTGTTTCGCTGTCTTCTACTATATTATAAAATGGAAATCTTTTCCTATATTGTGTAACAATTGAATTATTATATTGTTTTCCGATGAGGTCTTGTAAATAAAGATAGGCATGTTTTGGATAACGCACACTCTAAATAAAGGCAAAAAAAGAGTTAAATTATTTAATATTAACTGTTTACATACACATACAATATAGTTATATGTACTATTAAATACTAGACATCTTTGTATAAATCATTTTAATACAACTATTCAATCTTTTGGATAAGCTTTCAGACACATTAAGGAACTCACACCCCATTAACCATCTTCAAAAAACATTTAAAAATTCATCATTTCCCAATATATCATGTTTATCAGATGATCAGTAAATGTTAAGTGCCTTTTCTTTGTAAGGTGCTATATAAATGACAGTATAATGTATGGTAGTCAGGCTTTTGTGAGTACATTTGAGTCGTGTTGTACGTCAGGTCATTTTGAGATATTCACAAAAATAGACGGAAAGTCATAATTTCACAAAAACAAGATTTCTTTTATGTTAAGTTTAGTAAATGAATTTGATGATTACATTATTCCCGTTTATGTTTATTTACAATAAACATGTTTTTGAACTACATTTTGTAAAGGCCGTTTTTCAAAATCAATGGAAATACATAGATGAAGTCAACAGTTGTTTATCTTTAAAGGCGATTTTATTTTAATACACCTATGTTTTAAAATGATTTTCTCTGGTTATACTGAAGCTATGAACCTCATTTAAAAAACAATTTAAAGCGTATAATCCCTTCTATCCAAACACAACAATAATTCAATTTTGGTTTTCTGTACAACACGACTCATTTTGTGGTGACACCTCACATTTGTCATGTAAACAGAATGTATATTAATTCATTTTTATTCATTCAGTATTCTATTTCAGAAATAAATTCCATATAAATAACTAAAAATATGTACATAACTTCATAATAAAAAGAAGAAGAAGAAAATACTGTGTAGTTTTAAACTACAGTACATCCATAGTACCGAGCCATCAGGTATGGACAAACTTCTGGACAAGAAGCACAAAATATACTATAGTGGCCATTAAGCTCAAAACCACTTCAATTTTAGTACGGAAGATGGCAGAGCATACTGCCTGAGTTGCAGAGCTCCCAAGTCTCCAGGATTGTCCTGGAGTCTCCAGGAATTTTGGATTATCTCCCGGGATCATCAAATTTTCTCCCTGCCTGATTTTAGTTTTCTCCAGGAAAATCTCCAGGTTTTGAACAATTTTCACAATTAGACCATATTTTTGGCCTCATTTTTTAAAATATTGATTGACTATAAGGAAATGTGAAGTTTTTTTGAACAGTAATGGCACCTTAAACAGTGACAAAATCAAAAACTACGCTTTCATAAATAAACAATGTGTTTTTAACAAGGATAATTTACACACATTTTATGAAGTATACACGAATGGTGTACAGACGACCACAAAAAAACCTCCAGAAATTCTGTTTTTACAACTTGGGACCTCTGGAGTTGCTACTGTCAGATATTGTTTTTATGAAACTACATATAGATGATCCAATTCATAAAAACATGGAACACTATTCTCTACAAATATCATGCTTGCACTGTATCTACTGTAGGCTTATGAAGCAGTAGTCGTAAACCATGTAACAAACTTGTCGGTATGTTGTCTTTATAACATATTCAACTCTCAACAAGCTAAACGTCACATTCCTTGTGTTTTGAAGGTTGTAAACATTTAAAAATGCCAATTTGCGATGCTGTTTTAAATCGTTATAAATTTTCCATAAAATTTAAATCACACTGGACGGCTGAATTCCCACACTTTACTATGCTATGTGCAATGAAATTTCTAAGCCTTCACAACAAATTTACAATCACCGTAAAAACAAAGTTAATTAACTTTCCAGCTAAAATACTTATTTTTAGCCAACATAGATAACTGTTATGTTCTGATTCATGTAAATCCCATAAATGTAAATAATGAAGAAAATGGTGTTTTTTTTTTGGCCAAAAACCTGTTAGTTGTTGTCGCTGTAAGTATTGCATGGCAATCATCCCACCATTATTAACAAAAGCGTTAAAGTCATTGAAACTTTTACGAGCCAAAACGCCAACCTTTCTGTAATCAGGATTAAGAAAGTGACTGTTTTTCCTCTCAATCACTGTGTAAATCAGTGTTCCCCGAGTATCGTTTTTGCCATCAAATTTACCGGCAAAAATTTTACTTTACCAGAAAAGAAACTTTATTGAAAAATAATTATGATATAATTTTGATTATCATTCTTAATTCTGTTTCTGGTTCAGTTAGTGTTATTTTAAAATCAATCATTATTTCATGATTAATGATCCACAACACCATTTCGAATTGCCGCTTTTAGGATTTACGATCAACAAGAAAACAGGCTTTGGAAGAGGACAAGCAGTTTTAATCATTGCCAGAAACTAGGACTTTTAGTTTAAACTCCAAGCCATGTTTAACTTCTAAAGAATAAGATATCCATAATCTTAATACATTCTGTTAATTAAAATTGGATTAATTTCACTTACAACTCCCATGGCAGCATCTCCAAACAAACGCTCACCATCTTTCATTGATACTACTACAGGTGTTTTCCGCCTTGACTCTCTAGCAGAAAAAGAAAAAATAAATGGTTAACCCTTTCACTGTGTGGTGTTATTTCCACCACTGTGCAGGAGACATGTTTGTACCCTTTGAAAAAAAATAACTCTGTTTTAACATGGAAGATAATGGTAGCAACAAGGTAGATATAGGTAGTTAACAGGGTTAACCCTATAAAAAACTAAATACCAAGAGATACAACCAAGGATATGGTCCGCAATGCTCTAAAAGTATACATAGGAAAATATAGCCATTATTTAGAATTAACCTTAAGGCATTAATAACATCAACAGACAGGGTAATTATATACTACCTTACTAGGTAGTTCTCTATGTTGCTAGGGAAATCTTCCTAGTAATTTAACATGGTAGATCTACCTAGTCAGAGGGTGATATTTTTTTTAAGGGTAATGCCAATAAAATATTAAGATTTTTTTAAATTCTTTTTTATGTTGGTGTGGGTAAGATGTTGGCCTATATTATGATGGAGTGAAAAAACTGGTAATTTGCATAATCATGAATCATATGAAGAAACAACAGTAAATTTTTAGTATAATTACAACAAAATAGACATAAATTAATGTTTGTCAGTAAAATTGTGAAAAAAAAATCAGTTTCAAGTATACACGGTTCATACAGTGATAGATTATTTTTCTATACAGTATTGCAATACCTCAAAAGTGATAGGGAAATTAAAGAGTGTGTGTGTGTAGTACTGTATAGGCAAATACTGTACTTCTAAAGAATGATTTATCATTGGCCAAGTTGTATCCCACGCTATTCAGTCATTTTTTGCATGGTAGTACTGAGTCCACGCAGCGAAAGGGTTAAGAAATGCTGTACTTTATTTATTTGTAAGATGAAAATATCTGCACTACCACCAATTATATTGAACTTACTTATTAAGTACTATATCCATTGGTACCCCAGGCTGAAAAATAAAGAAATAAAACATTTTTGTTATAATGTGATTACAAGTGAAAAAGGATGAAACATTGACAATAATAGTGAAGAATGATAAATAGTGTTGATTATTATGATTGGTTAATTATCAGATGTGATGGTGGTAAAGATTATGATGATGACAACGATGAAGACAATGACAATTCAAATTTATTTACTTCCTATGTTCTTTTTACTACAAAATTAAAACAGTAAATGAAGTATAATACACAGTATTATGATAACTATAAAATTAATTGCAAAGAAGAAAGCAAAAATTTCCTGAGAACTACAGGATGGATACTATGTCATGAACTTATCACTCATTACAAGGCCAGAAACGGTTACAACTTTGGAAAAATACTTGTAAATAAATTCTTTACTTTAAGTCCTTTTAAAATAATGTTGGTACTGTGTGTGTACTGTGGTCAAAGAATGAATCCCTGGTGTAAAAAAATATTTAAACATCTAACGTTACTATGTACATAAATTATTTCATTTATTTGGATGGGAAAAGCATTTACGAGTTCTGTAGTGGTTTCATAGAAACCAATAGCTACTCACCATTCCATACTGTATTTTGACACATCATTCCGAATATTTTTAAATTTTCAAACAAAATCAGTTGATGGCGATGATTATCAAAATCAAATCAAATCAAATTTATTTTTTCAAATGAAGCATAAAACACAACAAATAAGATGATTATTAAAACGAGATCAAATTGCTATGATAATACAAAATAATAGGCTATTGATAAAATAGGTTATACTTAATTGAGAAAATGCAACAAAGGAAAGGAAGATCAGTAAACCAAAGAGGTTTTTTGTTTGATCCACCATATTAACTATTTATTATCTTAACTAAAGGAAAGAAAAAAAAAATGATTATGATGATGGAAGGAGATTTTGATGACGATAATAATTATAATGATGATGAATTTGATGATGATGATGATGCTGATATCAATGAGTGGTAAAAATGACAAATACAAAAATGATGGTTGATACAGTATGGTGATAACAACGACAATAATGATGACAATTATGTGAAAAATAATGATGATATGATGATTATTAATTTTCTCACCTTAACAATTGCAATTTTCATCCATTCACTACCTAAATCAATCGACATCACTGCAAAACTATGACTGAAGCGAGGCATGTATAATGCAACAAGAATTGTTACCAGAAAGGCAACATTAAACTTCCCCATACTGAATCAAACCTACAATAAAAAAGTTTGCCATAAAGTGTAAAATCGCTTCTTTGATACTGTAGGCTTTCTTTCATTGTCAGTTACAAAGTACTTAATACTTGATGATGCTGGGCCATTAGGAAACTTACTGTATTTTTAAATAATTATGAAAATGTGGATCGATCCTTATTCTTCACCTATTTTTCTGAAGTTAGTGATGACAAAATAATAACGCCCGAGGGTAGTTGGTAATTTGTTACACCAAAATACATACTATTGTTAAACAAAAATGTATTTTTTACGAGTAAAACTTACTTGCAATACTACCACCGCAACGGCATCATAAACAACAGTGGATCGCGGTACTGCACTGGACTGCTGAAGGCGTTTTACTGTAGTTTAAAATTATCATCACGTAATGCGTTTTATAAAAACTTTGTTCTAAAGCATTGATTTAAACATTATAGACATAATAATGTTAATAATAAAAAACTAGGTCTGAATATAATACCTCCATGGTCTGAATGTCTAATATAAATAGGGGAATCCGTCAGCCTTCTATGAAACACTCGGGCGGCCTTTTACCTCCATTCCTAAAACGCGTTTACACTTTTATGATAGTTAACGCTTTCAGCAGTGCAGCGGGTACCCACCCTGCAGAGTGACGGAATCCCAGCGTGACGACGCGAGTTAGATGTAGGCTAGTTTTACGCGTAAAAAGTATATTTCTGTTTGACAAAATTATGTATTTTGGTGTAAGAAATCACCAACTACCCTCAGGCGTCATTATTTTGTTAAAATTTATTAAATTGGAGACTCAGGCGCGATTAAAATATCACCGGGCGGTCTCGGGCGGTGTTTAGTAGGACCCGAAGAGGCACCCTACCTAAGAGTATAACTCATTGCCTCTTAACTTTACTAAGGTAAGAATTACTAAGGTAAGAATGTATGACCATCTCGCATCATAAATAAAAATCAACTTAAGACAATAGACCGTTGGCATAATGGTAATTTTAGGCCTAATAAAAACAATTTTTTATTCAATTGATTAAAATGGGGTAGATTGTTTTCGGCCGCCGACGTAATCGGCCGCCGACAATTTGTATGGAACGCCATATTCAAATTCATGTTAAATTTCAAGCCAATATCATGTGGATAGTTGGTAAAATGTACGAATATTTAGTTTATAACTTTAAATTATTTA
>JAOTQE010139206.1:0-11751 GCA_025631205.1 Nesometra sesokonis | reverse complement strand
CAAACAAAAAAGAAAACACTTGCAAACAAAAAAGAAAACACTTGCAAATAAAAAAGAAAAACACTTGCAAATAAAAAAGAATGTACTTGCAAATAAAAAAGAAAAGCACTTGCAAATAAAAAAGAAAAACATATGCAAATAAAAAAGAAAAACACTTGCAAATAAAACAGCAAGTATTTCCAAAAAAAAAAAGAAAATGGAGCCGTGGCCACGCCAGGGGAGGGGTGTTCGTTGTGGTTAGCCATGTTAGCTTTCAACTGTTTAATGACATGGATCAAGGCCATACTTCTGATTTAAGCCTTAGCCAAAATGGCTAAAGGAGGTATTTTATGTTTAACCAATTTTAAAATGTTGTAGCCCATGGCTAGTTGGTGACTGGTAAGATTGAGACCAGAGTCTATTTTAAATTAATATTTGGGTCTTACAAAAAAAACTTTTGAGTGGGAAAGGGCAAAATAGGTACTTTTTTAGGCTTTATTACAGTATTACAATATATATTGTGTTATTACACAGGATTATATGTAATATTAATTCAATAACTAATGAAGATAAAACAGTTAATACAGTCAACTCCCCTAAAACGAACCAACCATTGAACCATCCATATTCAAGGATGCAAAGCTAGAAAAATCCAAGGGTCAGGGATGTAGTTATACTGGGCAGAGGTGGGCGGGGTCACCCACCAAAAAAAGTTTTCCACCAACCTTAAAGCTTATTTTTGAGAATTTCCGCCCAACTTCAACCTACCACCCACCCTGAGCCTCCGAAAAAGGTAAAAATACCATTTTTAATAATTTTAAAACCCATTTTTGGTGCCCACCTTTGGATTTTTTTGTCTACATCCCTGGGTGCATAGCAAATGCTTAAGAGTGAGCAATAAAATTATTAAAATCGGTATTTTAACTGTTTTAGGGCGGTGGTAGACGGGGCGGATCCAGGATCCACCGAAAGGAAGGCCCACTTCCAGATCCGGGTGGGCATGGTTGTCCATTTTATTCAAAATTGTGCAAGAAAGTACATTGTTTTGTTTCAAAAGGGTGGGCCCGGGTCCGTTGGGCGCCCGTGGGCCCGGGTCCGTTGGGCGCCCGTTGGATTCGCGTCTGGTAGATTTTTAATTAGGGTGGAAGTAAAGTAAAACAAGTGGGTGGATAGAAAATTCTGAGGTTGGTGGTCTGGGTCTACTTCCAGCATAATTAGATCCATTCATTTTGTCCGGTTTTCCGTACAGTTTGGTTTAAAGAGTCTCATGATTTTAGAAATTTTTAAATTTTATTTTCTCAAATTTCTGCCATAGACCAGGGGATGTTGATAGAAAAATCTGAAGGTGACCACCAAAATTGTAAGGGTGGGTTTTAAAATGATTAAAAATGGTATTTTTACCTTTTTCAGAGAGTTACGGTGGGTGGCAGATTGAAATTAGGCTGGGTGGAAAGCCTTAAAATAAGCTTTATAATTTTTAGGGTGAGTGACCCGGCCCACCTCCACCCAGCATAATTACATCACTGATATACAATATACTATCCAGAAACAAAAATGTCCTGTTTAGCGCGAGTTTGGTTTTGTGAGTGGTCCGTTTTGATGGAGTAGACTGTATTGTCGTTTGAAAAATGACTAAATATCACAACAATTAATTTTAAGGAAAATTTGCTCATTTTAGAGAAATGAATTATTTATTATTATTATTATTATCATGAACATACAAATTAGAGTGCTTGTAGAGACAAGCTAAAGGAGGGATAAGTCGCAAAGCATCTTTCCACAATAGTCAGAAACATGAATTGTTGATTTTATTTTTCATTTGAGGCATGTCATGGCAAAACCATCAAGTTGTCAGAAAATTAAAAAACTGTGTTAACAATAAAACCACTTTACACTTAATGTAGGATTTAAAATGAGGAGTCAATTATCAAAATCAGACATCTATAACCAAAGTTATGAAACAAAATATACAAAAATTTTATTTATTTGTTTATATTTTCTGTTGTTATTTACTTATTTCTCAATAACCTCCTGAGCGACAACTTAATGGTTTTGCCAAGCCTTGCCCCATTTTATTATTTCAAAACATACTGTATAGTTAAAACATTGATATTTCATACCGATAAAAGATTATCAATAAATGTTTAATTAATATTTAAAATGACCCTATTTTAATCACGGTGTACTGATATACAATTTTAAAATGCAATTTTCTCAAAACATCTATTTCTAAATGTTCAAACTTATAACTTCGCAAGGAAACATCATATGAAACAGATTTTACTGCATGTTAAAGATAATAATCGTGTGGTCTCATAATTTATTATAAAAAATTCAATTTTCAATTTTTTTGACTTGACATGGCTCTGCTGCATTTCAAAATACTTACTCATAACTTGCTGTCTTGAAATTTTTTACTCGTAAAAATGTAAGCAATGATCGTGGAACTAAATCTCTATCCAAAATACCCTGTAATAAAAAGATAAACAAATATTATATTCTTATTTTGGAAACCTTAAAGAATTATTAACTTTAAGTTATCCTTTGTGGATCAGGCACTAAAGGGGAACTATGGGACTGAAAATTCTCTGGATAAATATATAGAGCAATTAGGTGTAACCTAACAGATACAATTTCACAGCATTTTAACAGTGAGATAATGTTGAAATGCGAGTCCCAAATCATTAAAGAATACGAAAATTACAGATTTTTCAAAGGGTTGACTTGTGCTTGAAAAACGAAAATCACATTACAAATAGACAAAACACAAATAAAACAATAAAACACAAACTCACATAAATGGAAAGATCAGTCAAATTCACAAAAATGTGATTTTTGATACAGTTTTCAAACACAAACCTTAAAAATACATACTTTTTCTATTCTTCAACATTGTGTAATTAGTAGTAGACGCACTTTTTGATTTCAGACCCACATTAAAATATGTTACCTTCATTATCCATTGTCCAAATTTTGAAATTTTATCAGTGAGGTCACAATTAATTGTTCTATAGGTGTACCCATAAAAATGTTAATCTTGTGGTTCCCTTTACAAAAAATAGTACTGATCTAGATGCCCTCCACACTCTTGGTTCTGTATAGCGCTTGCTTTTATACTATTAACATCATCTTCTATACAAATTTCAAATTAGCCTGAGGCGTTATTCGCAATTTGCATAACTCCAGAAACCAAAAATAATATATTGTATACAGTTTTAATAAGGAAGCAAGCATTGTTAAAGTGTATTTATAACAATATTTTAATTCAATTTTAATGTTAATGTATTACCAGTTGATGATTAATTAATTGTTTCATATCTCGTAGATATTTAAAGTGACCATACAATGCTGGTTATCAGAAATTATATATGGAAAAAAACTAAACGCAAATATCACAAGCATGCGTGACAAGACTGACAGACCGACAGACATTTTTGAAAAGCTGTTTATAGAGACGCTTTCAGCGTCTAAAAACCTAAAAGACAATACTTCATAAGCTTCACCAAGAGATGTGGTTTAGAAAGATTGACATACTATAGTTCTCATTTATAGACAACATGCTATTGGATGTGACACAGAAAAAAAATCTTTATTTACCTCAAAAAAAGTAAGTAGAGTTTAATTTAAGATGATAATAATAAAGATAGTTTTAATATAATAATCATACAGAGCTAACTTTATTATTTACATAATCTGTCTCTTTGGATTATTATCATACCTGTATATAACATTCCAACAATGTTCTTCTTTGTTCAAGACCCTTGTTTGATAGCTGCCGCACTTTCTTTGGTGGAAATTCCGGTGTTTCAATTGTCTTTTTCAACTAAATAATTGTAATTTAATGAATAGATTATGTACATATTATTGTACTTTTACACCAATAGCAAATGTGATCCAACAAAATTTGAACCTCTGATCTCTCATCATCAAGCTGATGCCATTTTTAACCATGAAGCCTCTGTGATGTAATGAATAATATGTTTGGCCTGATAAAAAAGGTCATAGGTTCAAATTTAATTCTGATCGAGGAGATTTGAATTCAAATTTATGAAACGTAATAGGCTCATTGGACATAGCCTCTGATAATTAGTGTCCCCAAATTATGTATAAAAACAGACTTTATTTTTATTTTATTTTACCTATTTGAGCCACTCCACGATTTATTTCCTTTTCTTCCTTCAATCTTTTATTTCGTTTTTATTAAATAACATTATTTTTATGAATAACGCATTTAAACCTAGGCTTAGTCTTAATCATACAAATGTAACAAACACATTTACAACATATAAACCTTTATAAAAAAAATATTTAATGTATACAGTCAAGTCTTCTTTGAATAGTATTTCCAAATCTTAACGTTTCAAGCCGAAGTTAGACCCTCTAGGTGACCTTTACAGCCACATTAGATAATCTCTCTTCACAAGGGCTTCTGTGAATGGATGTCTTGTTTGAGGCAAGAAATCCTGTTTTCCACACCCAGCACCTTTGGTTTCTGAGGCAATTAAGAAGCAGATTAAAAGCTTTGGCAAAATCAACTAGAGGTACAGTATGCTATAGAAGAATGTATTTATGTACTTACTATGAACACCAAATTAAACTTTTATTGATTGATCATGTATCTATGTATGATTTGACAGTCAAACCTGGTTAATTTTACTGCTAGAGTAACTATCTCGTCTCCTTGAATAAAGAGCAATATTTACTAAATAATTTCAATTTGTGTATACGAGGTATCTTCTGTAACATTTTTTATTTGAAAGGTCCACTAATCAATTTTAAGAAAGTATAATGAATACTCCAAGCAATGAGATACACGCCATCGTGGCAAGATCTTGGCTCGCAGAATCGGTGGCCCGATGGTCAATGGCAACCAAAATCTTTTGGAGGGCAACTAAAAATTAGTCAGGTTGGCCCCGATGGACAACTAAACAATTTTTTGAAAATTTTTGCAAATTTTGTAAAAATTCTTTCAGATTTTGTTTATCATTGTTGAAAAAAATTAAATATATAATAAAAACTTCATCTGGACTTACATGCTTTTTTCTTTTTTTTTTATCGAAGACGTTTCTTCAGGCCGACTGAGTTTTTGTATATATTTAATTATCAACTACCTGGATGAAGGATAAACGTATACAGTTGAAAATAAATACAACGATAAAATACATATTTGCAACTAAACTTTTTTATAAGTGAGGGCAAGCAAAAATTTAAGAGGGCAACCAAAACTATGAACTGGGTTGCCCTGTCAGCAACCAAATTTTTAAAAATTCTGCGAGGCCTGAAGATTCAATATTTCGACATAAATGATGTCATCATCAGGAATGAAAGTTTGTCCATAAAATTCCAGCTTATAAGCACCGATGCCATTTACCATAAGCCTCTGTGGTGTAATTTGGATAATATGTTTGGTCTGATAAAAAAGGTCATAGGTTCAAATTTAATTCTGATCGAAGCACCAATGGTATTGGTGCTTATAAGCTGGAATTTTATGGACAAACTTTCATTCCTGATGATGACATAATTTATGTCAAAATATTGAATCTTGTCACGATGGCGTATACAGTATCTCATTGCTTGGAGTATGCACTATACTTTATTACTTTTTTATTTGTTATTACTTTTTCAAGATGACAATAATTATACTTTACCTGTTTATGAAGTGCATGAAATTCACGATAACGCTTCTCAATGATGTGAGTACGTCCACTAACAAGAACATTTATCTGATATACCTGAAATTAACAAAACGTTCCATCAATAAGTAGGGCACAATTTACCAGGAACCAGAAGGCAAGTTATACTTTTTACAGAGGAAACTTAAAATTATAAATTATGATTAACAAATATTGATTTGGGGCCTAAGATTAGGACTATTTATTGTTTAAAAAACTAAAATATTTTTTTCTGTAATGTAATGTAATGGTAAATATAAAACATTTGTAAGTCTATTTGTTGAAATAACCTCATCTGGTTTCGAAAGGATATTTTTGGAGAATTGTTGTTTCTTCGTTTTTCACTGCCACTGGTTTATTAACCAAAAAAAGAACAATTCTCCAAATATTTATAAGCCTAGCCTAAACAAGCCTATTAAGTTTGATATTATTGACGTCAGAAGAGATGTGACTCATTTAACAGTCTAGGCCTAGATTAGACCTTAGCAGACCAATCATCAAATGTGACCGGAGTAGGCCTAGCTTAGGCCTAGTAGAACATGACAGGCAGCAGGGCCACTCTCACTGCACTGTACTGTCAGTCTCAGCATCCTCCTCGATCTAGGCGTAGGCTAAGGTCTATGCCAAGAATAAAACACGTTAAACTCACAGTATACGGTTTCTCATCATCCTCAGATACCTGTCTAAAGCTTGGTACAGTGACATGAATCATCTTGAACTATTTTATATATTAACAATAACTTAATTTCTAAATATAACCAAATTTAACAACTGTCCCATCCTGTCAAAATTCCATACGTCCAGTTGACCTACGTCGTGACCTTTTACGGTCTATGACGCGCAATCAATGCCTATAAATAATATTTATGACTTGTTAAAAACAACGCTTTATTTTTATACTTTTGTTAAATTTATTTATACATAAATACAGTTTTAATATTGAATTTAAACGACAATTAATTAATTATTCTCTTTTACAAGTATTAAGCGTTCTTGAAGGAAATTATATTTGGCCCTGTTGGCGTTTCATTGAAAAACACCACACTTACTTTCATAATGGCGGAAAGTTCAAATTTGGAAAGTTCAAGCTCTTCAAAACAAACCACAGAAACGCCAAAATCGCACAATGTAACAATTGCAGAAGGTGTTCATATAATTCATTTAAGGGAATCCCTTAATAAAACTGTAAAAAAATGTTTGGAATCTGCAAGGTCGGTAATCTTTACTGATATATCGCTAGCTTAGGCCTAGGTAGGCGCGACCGGTTACCTTGCCACACCGCGCCATGATTGACGCCGGGGTGGCACAAGAAGAGAGCTGCCCAGGCCTAGCCTAGGCGTAGGGATGATATTCGGCATCAGGGAGGGCTATCTAGGCCTAAGACAACGTAGAAGAAGTATATTTATGCATTATGCTAGACTAGGCCTAGGTAGGCCTGCCTAGGCCTATTTTTAAAAAAAATGTGTGAAACTGGTTTTGATTACTTTTTAGCTTTTGCTTACCCCTACTAGGCCAGGCTAGTAGGCCCTCTTGGGCTAAGCCCTACTGTATAGTCCTAGGTCTGTATCAGTTTATGTTCAATATAATAGGTAATTTATAATTTGTCAATAGCCAGGCCTAGGCCTATTGTTTTTACTAAATTTTGATTTTCTAAACAAATAAAATTCTGTGATTCGTTCATTAATAATTTTCAAATACGAATGTTCTCTAAAGAAAAATTTTGTTTCCGACATGTTTTAACTCAATATTGTTTATATCATTTGGGAAATTATTATCTTGAATATGTTTCCTATATTATAGGTACAGTACTTTTGCAAAATATTACAAGTTTGCAAATGAAAAAGTATTAAGAAGTATTGTGGCACAGTTTGTTGAAAATCTTCAATCATCCATTCAGGTATCTTTTTTTACTCTGTGTTTAAATGTATTGCTTATAAACTAAGTCTAACCATGCTGTACCTTTTCACAAAGCTTACCTCTAAATGCCATTTAATTATTTAAAATAGTATTTTGTTTATCCAAGGTGTTATTATAGGTCGTGTGTCTTGAGTTCGCCGTCAAAAAAGGTGGCGGCGTCACACATTTCCAAGTTTTTTAAATTAAAATTTATAACTCAACAACTACACAGTGTAAACCAGCAAGTCTGGTATCATTTTGAAGCTAATTTAATGGGCTACAAATCCTGACAGTTTTATATCTGTAGGACATGACACTATTTAATGGCATGTATTTATCTACGGGTTGTCAAGGGTGGCGGAGGTGAATGAGTATGAGGTGGATGAGCACCCTGTGTTAAAGAATAGGAAAAATGCTCATTTTTGGAATGGATGTTTTAATTTTTTAATAACTTTTGCAATTGACAAGCTATCCAGTTCATTTTTGTGGTATTTTAAAGGTTATTTAATACACTTCATGCTGTGACTGAAACATATGAAATCAAAGACAAGATGAATATATGATGAGTAATTATTTAATGAGTACTCCATGCAAAATTCTTTAAAAATGTAAGAAAAAAAATTAACCAAAAGAGAATGTAAAGTTTATTTCTTGATCCTGGAAGCTAAATAAACTATGAATTAGTTTGTTTTAAATAAACCAATACACTTTAAATATCACAACACCAAATAAAACAAATAACTGTTTATTTGGGGCCAAATTTCTCACTAAATAAGTACCTGTATATTATATGTAGTGACAATGGATTTGCTGTGAAAAGAGCTTCTTAAACTAAACATTCATGAAGGGTACTGTAACATCAGTAATAGTGAGTTATTTGTCTTACAAGATCAAACATTTTTATTGCAAAATCTGTAGCAAGGAATTTGTTACAATTTTTAATTTTATTCATTACAGTATACAGTATTTTGTGGGGAGTGACATAATTTTGAAAAAGAATTTTTTTTGTAAGATTCACTGATTTTTTTTTATTCTGGTTGCATCGCGATATTATGAGGACATATTCTGTACAGTATCAATATAATAAACTTATTGGAAAGATCATTTTATCACAAATATAACATTATCTATTAATGATTATCTTTCAATTACCTTACAGTATTGTGACATTAATTATTCTTTTCATGTGTATCAAATTAGTTTCTGGAAATGCTTTATTCCCCAACATAAATACCAAAATAACAGCACATTTCGTGGTGCCTTCTACCTAGTTTTATAGTATTCCTTTGTAGTGAAGTAATATATCAATGGAAAGCTAGTAACCTGAACTATTTAGAAATGCTATTAACAACAATATTTAAACAACATTTAAATAATTATACCACTTTATAATTCATACCAATTTTGATGCATTTTTTTGGGAAATTTTTTTAAGCAAAATTTGTTTGTTCATTTGCACATGATAACTGTTCTCACTACTATGAAATTATATATTGATAGAAAGTTCATGATTTCAACAACTCAAAAATGCATTTATAGTGTTGTAGGGGTGACCAATAAAAAAAATTACAGGGTTATAAGCTGACCGTACCAAACCTTAAACTTTTCTGTCACCTTTTGAGCAATAACTCTTTACACAAGTGCTATATGATTATTCTAACTGCATTTCTGGATTCCCTGATTCTAGAGCTTTCCAAATATATATAATTTTGGTATAGTAGGGTGTGTAGTTTTTGAGTTATGATCATTTTAATACAAGGGAGTACGTTTTGACTGAAAAATTGGTGTGTGACGCAAATTCGGCGAACTTTTGACGCATGACCTATAGTAAACTAATAACTCCTTGGTTTATCCTACAATGAAGTCTAACTTGTTTGCAAAATCTCTACCTGCCAGAGGAAGGTGAAGTAAACTGATGCAACAAAGATCTATTATATCTATCTATTATCTATCTATTATATGTGTCATTAATATTCATACTAGAGGGAAATCTGTAAGTGCATAACTCTGCCCACATAATTCTCCACTGTATAAGCGGGGCTCGCAGAATCAGTTGCCTTGATCCCGGGAAAACCAAAAATTCGCATTGGGCAACAATAAATTTGTAACATGTTGTCCGAATGGTACCTGCTAAATTAGTCTGTAAAATGCCAATATTTTACATAGTAGATTTTTACATGGGTGAAATTGGAATTATTATTGGGGCAACCAAAATTTAGAAATAGAAATTCTGCGAGGTCTGATAAGATCTCCCAATAATAAAAATGTGTGGTATAAATATTCAAAGTACATTTAGTATGGTAATAAAAATAATGTGAAAATAGAAGAACCAGTGGCATAATTATTTAAAGTACATAAATACAGCAATAAAATACTGTAGAAAAAAAAAAAGGCCAGCTGGTGGCACGCTTTGAGCCAGCCACCCTGTCAATGACTGCTCTTAACCATTTCAGGAGCTGCCATGGAATCCTGTGAAACCCCCTGAATTTCTGTGATTATAATGAGTCAACTTTTTTTATTATCCTCTTATACCATTTAAAAATGTCCATATTTGTGGTCATCATGAATAATGAGCTATTACAGTACAGTACTGTATATGACTTTTATTGTTCAATGATGGTACTTTTTAAAAGGTATTACATACAGTATGTATATTTTAGCCTATGGGAATTTATACAGTCGAGTATTTGGATGTTAGCAGAGGCAGGACTCGCAGAATTGGCCCAAGACAATTTACATCTGGCAACCAAAAATTATTAGGTGGTGTCCCTATGGGAAACCAGATCTTGCCTCACGCTAACCGATCGTCAAGTCACAATAGTCCCAGCAAAAAATAAGGTTAAGCCTCTTAGGTCTAGTGATCAAGTAATATTACAACAGTCAATATTAACAACTAAAATTTTGTTTATAAATTGGAAGGCAACTAAAAAACTGTGAGGGCAACCTTTTTTTAGACCTTGTTTCCTGAAGGGCAACCAAATATTTCCAAATTCTGCGAGGCATGAGAGGTATGCACTCTCAGATTGCACTCTAGTTTGTTTTTTCTAGAGTGAAATGGAGTTGATGATAGAGGAAGAGCATTTGGTGCCACTATTTAATGAACTTGATCAACTAATCAATGATACACCTGCAGACTGTGATAGACCAGCATGGTAAGTACAGACAGACAATTTTGTTTATTTACTTTGTGTTCTTTTCATTTTAATTTACTCAACTCAAAACATTAACGTATGTATCAAATAATCAAAAATTATAATGGTTGTTATTTTATTATGTATGTAGTCAATTATTTTTGTTTGCCAATATGTGCTCCCCCCCCCCCCTTTTTCCTGTATTCTTGTTCATTAGTGTCCAACTCTTTAATGACCAGTAATCAATCTTTGATTCTATGACCAGTCCCACCAATATGTTTTTTACGAAATATTTATTTTTTTCTGGAATTGAATGCATAATCAAAGAAGCATTTAAAATCAAATTGATGGGTGCAATAAAAAGTAGACACCTCGATTACCATACTGATATTTTGCTCATTTCTCAGGAGACCAAGTGGTGATCCTAGTTTAGATGTCCGAAATCACAAAATGCAGCCAAAATTAAAAGAGAAGGAGCGATTGGTGAAGATGCTACGACAGTATGAAGATGAGAATAAAAAACTGAAAGATGCTCTGAAGCCTAAGAAAAGACAGCTAGCAGATACACAGCAGAAGCTAAACAAAAAATTCAAATCATTTGAGGCTGTAAGACATCCTAAATATAGTTAAAGCCTGTTTTCCTGTCAATTTTTAATTCCATAATAGGCATTTTGAAATGCCATTTTCTATCATTAATCCAGAAAAATGATGATTTTTTAAACGATTGACAGAAAAATTTGATGCTAATTCTGGCGTCAAAAAACTTGACGATTTGGATCGTTAAATTTGAAATGGGCTAAACTTTAACAATTTTGTTAACAATCGTGTGATAGTGTGGCAACATTACCTGTGGTTTAGGCATAAAAATAAATCACACATTTTGTTCCTGTTTGTTTTACATTTTTTGGAGTTGTTGGGCGCAGCCAGGATGGAATGAAAGGGGGGTCAGCAATGGTGGCGCCAGGATTTGCCCGAAGGGGCGGGCCGTCGTCCCAATTTAAATAATCAACAAACAGGAATAAGGTAAAAAAATTATCGCAATTAGGTCAATTAACGGATAATTATCGGAGTAG
>JAOTQE010139205.1:0-23378 GCA_025631205.1 Nesometra sesokonis | reverse complement strand
CACTGTGTAATTTGAGTAGTAGACCCACTTTTGAGTTGTGACTCAATTTTCAAAGTGTTGTCTTTCATTATTGCATTTTCCAAATGTTGTGAAATTTTGTCAGCATGGTCACAACTAATTGTTCTATAGATTTAGTCATAGAGATTTTAAACCCGAACTTCCCCTTTAACACTTGTTTGTTCCCTTCAGCAAGGTACTATATCTGAAGTTGCTTCATCCCAACAAGGAGATGAAAATCATCTACATTTTCATGACATCAGTCCGTTAGTTCTACCTCTTCATGTTGTTTTGTAAATATTCTTTTAACTGTTATTTTTTGTCTGTACCTTGTAAATTACTGTGCACATTTTCATTCCATTCCATGTATATATATATATGTTGTCAACATTACAAAACAAAAAACGGCCTTGTGAAAAACACTAATAATGGTGAATCAAGTTTCTGTTTAGAAATAAAGTTGTTTATTATTATTGTTATTGTTATTGTTATTACCTAGGATGTTGAATGTCAGTATGTTGATGTATACATTACAAGCAGAAATGATTGGGGTAAAAATCGGGGGAGGATTTGGAGGGGCAGTGGCGGATCTAGGATGTGGAAAGGGGGGGGGGGCTGGCAGGGTGCGTAGCACCGAGCGGGGATGGGCATATGAGGGGGTGTCCCCCTATATTATTATTATGAATAATTTTTTGTAAATGGAACTGTTTATGTACCTTATAGAGGTCTCTGGCTTTCATAATGTAGGAGTTTTGTAATTTTTTTTCCTTATTTTATTTTTTTCTGCGAATGAAGGGGTGGCTAGCCTCCCTATTCACCTTCTCCTACCCAGATCCGCCACGGGGTGGGGGGGGGGGGAGACCGGCTCCGGCATCCCCTCCCACTTTTCATAAACTAAAATCAATACTATTAACATTGTCTATAAAACAAAATATATTAAGCAATATTAATATTTAAAAATGTGAAAGTAGAGTAGGTTTGGCTCTTATCAGTCCCTTCATTTCAATAAAAATTAATAAATTACAAACACTAAAATCTTATTCTGAAAAGGAAACAACCAAGTCCATTTTTTTCTAAAGAAAAGTAGCTTTTGATGAAAGTAATTATTTTGTTTTGATGGATTCTTGTAAATTCAAAGTTTACATTAAGAATTACAAGATACCTTTCATAAATTTCCACAAACAATTTGAACATTTTTTACTGCAGCTTAACTCAAACAGCCATTGAACATAACTCTAAAGAGTCGTTCTAATGAAAACATTTATTACAGTTCTTTGAAATCCCACAGTAAAATTAATATAACTTGTAAGTTTTGTACCTAAATTAACAGAAACATTAGCTAATCACAAGGAATTAGAAGGAATAAAACAACCATGCTTTTAAGCCTCAATTTAATGCTGAGTGATGCAGACACCGATAAATCTCCGTTTTTCTAAGGAGACAAGAGTTTAAGGTAATCTTTTGTAATCTTGAAAGCAAAAGTAGCTGGAAGGAATGAGATTTGTACTAATTTAGCACATGAAAGAAGCATTTCCTTCTGGGGAACACAAATCTATTTAACCTGTCAAGAAAAAAACCTGCTTCTAAATCAGTATACTACATGGATCCATCATTATTATTTGCATTGTCAAGTAAAATAATCAGTACTTGAACTTGGCTTTTATTAAAAATACACAACTTCACAGCATTCCTTTTGTGTGCATAGCTTTGTTATGGAACAGTCTACAAAAGCTAGTAACGCCTTCCCACCTACATACAAATAAAATTCTCCAACTCAGTATTTTTTTATTGTACAGGAAACACCTGAAAATCAGAATTCTAAACAATGAATAGATTCTGAATTGCTTTTGTAAATTATCAATGATGATCAGAAGCAATATTAGACGTTAATATAAAATTACAATTAGAATCTACAACAATGATTTACTAGTCAGTCAATATATTCTACATCTACAGAGGTCCCAAGTTGTAAAAACAGAATTCCTGGAGATTTACTCGTGGTCATCATACCACCATTTACAATGTCTACCCTTCCCAAAATGTTGTACAAATACCTTTATTTATAAGCTCAACACCTTGCCTGTTATAAAATTTTTAACATGTCACTTCTAAAATGTGCTATTGCTGTTACACAAAAAATATTAGCCATTATTTTTAAATAAATAGGCCAATTTATGCTCTCATTGTGAAACTTTTAGAAAACCTGGAGAATTTCCTGGAGAAAACTAAATTCCATGAAAAAATTTGATAATTCCGGGAGCCCGGGAGATGATCCAAAATTCTTTGAGACTCCAAGACAATCCTGGAGATTTGGAAGCTCTAATTCTAGCTTCCTATTACGTCCAATTCAAAGTGGTATTAAACACAACTGATTTGGCGATTGTTAGTGACAAATGTCTCAATCTGGCATGAACAATAAATTTGACTTAGAAATTATTTGACTTCAGCTTAGTAGACTCAAGTAAGTTTTACTGTACATAATAAACCATGGAGTATAAATTATAATTTCAATATCAAACAAGTAAGCTGGATAATGTCTATTAACAACAGTCTACAATGATCCTCATTGGATCAAAAAATAAGAATATGATATAAAATAAATTTAAATATATTACCCTTGGTAGCATCTGGGATGATCGACCATAAAGCGCCATAGTTAAGTTTGTTTGGGTGCTGACAAAAAATTATCACCTCCGGGTAGTGAATCTGTGAGTGTCAAGTTTATTAATGTGGTTGTTGTCAACTGAATGGTGTATTTGAAACGACTGTAACTTAAAATTTCTGCAAGACACAGCAGGGCTATGCCAATCACATTGAAACGCTACCTAGGCCCACCCTACACCCTCAGCATTGAACTACATGAGAGGGTATCTTGGGAGCATAAGGCCCAGTGGGTGGAATGGATTTATCCATGTTGCATCCCTACATGAACAGCCTAGCCTGACTCCAATCCTAATGAGGGCCAGGCATATAGAGCAGACTTTTAACTAGTATTACCATGTTTGACCAATGCTGGGATTAATTGAAATGCTCCCTTCTAATCTAGGTAAATAAGGCATTGTCTGGGCATTTTATTTACAGAGAGACAAGAAGTCCAGACAAGTCTATGTAGTATATTGGGTAATTATACTAGGCGGTTATGAGGGCTTTGCTGATTATACCAGACATGATTAAAGACTTGCCTAGTGGTGAACAAATGGGGTGATTTGGGACATTATCTTTGGACAATACCCTTCATAGTATCTCTTACCTCATTAGGGTGTTACTGTATTTAAGGTAGAGGAGCAACTTTACATTTGGATTATTTAATAAGCTCAGTGATACCCTTTGTGTTCTTGTGTTTACTAATACATGATTATAGCTTTTCTATTCTAAAGATAATCCACACAAATGTACAGTTACCCTTAGTATACAAAACAATAGCTAGTTTCCGCAACAGAAACCTACTGAATGAAGGCATTAAGACACCTCACAATCATTATACAGTGAAATTGTAACAAAAATGTAAAGCTCTCTTAGTTTTTGGGAATGCATGGAATTCCTAAGACTCCAGGAAACAAACATTTTCTCCAGAAATTTTTATTTCTTCCTGGTTTTTCAACCCTTTAGAACTAAGGCCTAAGATAAGCTCAGGAAAAGATTTAGAGAGGGGTCATACAGGTTCCGGTCCCCTTTTTAGAAAGTAAAATATGTCAATATTTTTAACATTGTCTATAAAACGAAAAATATTCAGTAATCACTTTTCCAAAATTCTGCATCCACCCCTGAAGCTCATCCCATTTGTATAGAAAATAGTGTAGAAATATAATTTATTCTTTAAACAATGGGGTTCCAATGATTCAATGCACCCAAAATCACTTCTTTTTCTTTTAAGTGTCAAGCATGGACAATTTGGTAGCAGTACATACAACGTTTAGATTGTTTTGACCTTCATTATAAAATCTCCAGAAATTTACATTGTACAACAAGTACTGGGGAAGGGGGTGCTCAACTCCGTTCAGAATCCGACAAGCAAAATAATAAATATTATTTCCCTTATATTTCCTATTCTTATCTCTTTATAGCTGACATAAGTGTTTTCAATTTCATCTGAAGGAAGTCATACCTGCCAACCCTACCGATTTTGGCGGTAGGCTACCACTTTTTCGACCTTCCTACCGCCTACCGATTTTGCATGAAAATCCTATCGCTTTTTGAAATTTAAGACCAAAATTAAATTACAGACAATGAAAAGTGTCAAAGACACCAAAAAACACGAGAATATGCAGTGAATTGGCACCAAAAGTGAGCATTTTCAGCGTAAATACACCCATCAACGGAAACCTGGGCGAAATGACCTTTTTTTTTGCTCATCAAAGCAAAATCGAGCGAGGGCGTTGGTGCACTTGCTTCGCGGTGACGAGACAGCCTACCGCTTTCAAGAGTATAAATGTTGGCAGGTATGGGAAGTTGGGGTGTGGGGATGCTAATTTTCTCTGAAGGGTGTTGGGGGATTCTTGGGGCTCTAATCTTTGTATTCTTATGCTAACTTTATTTTTTCTACCTCTGAAGGGGTGCTCAAACACCCTATACATCCCTCTGATATACCACTGTTGCAGAGGTCCCAAGTTGTTAGAGTAGAATTTCTGAATGTAATGTTGTAGCTTATACATTTTAGGTTTACAGACCTATCCAAATAGGCATAAAACAACATAAAATGTTGCTTTAGTAATCTGCTCTTACTTTCTATGAAATTCTTTTGTTTTGGTAAAATTTGTTACTTAATTCTAAGGTCATCTATATTTTTAGGCCTATTAAAAACCTATTGTTTAATGAGAAAAATATGAATAGTAAAGTTTAAAAGAAAAATTGACTTTCTGTAGAAAAAAAAATGTTTTTCTAGATTGCGGGTTAGGCCTAAAGATTTCTGGAAAACCGACAATTTTAAGGGTAATTGGAACCTCTTATATTAGGAACCCTTATTTCATTGCCTGAAAATCTTTGTAAAATTGTCTTATAAATGAAAAGTTTAGAAATGAAAAAGCTGACTGAATTAGTGGAATTGGATTATGACCAAAATGTCTGCAGTTTTTTTTTTATCAAGCTGAATTTGTGAATAAAACACAGATGTTAATTGTTTCTTAAATAGGCATAAAAGAAATAGAACTTTTGCATTTATACAGATCCATCAGTGACACCGTTCTATTGTAAGCAAAGTCCCTGAAGATATAATTTCACTATAGCACTCTCCGTTTCAGCATTGCTTTTCTGATTGAAAAATTCTTTATTTTATGTTATAAAACTAGGCCACAGACTTAAGAAACAATACTCCATTACCATATTTCAATCTAAAAAGTACATTTGAAACCCTATCAGGAACGAAAGCAAAAACCACACCTTATAGGTCATGAAATTCCATCCATACCAACAAACCTAGGCCTATATTACAAAAAACTTTTTGTGCATTATATCATTACAATTTACTATCAAAATATGTGACACAATGACATTTTTATCATTTCATATTACAATAAACACAGAGCTCAATTTTTTACTAGCCCAGCGTACAATGGCTAGTGTAAACTGCACTGGGCTAGTGAATTTTCATTTTTACTAGCACAGTTGACTAGGAAATACAAGTGTCAAGCAGTCGCTTTTACACATTGTAGATTAAGTTGCCACAGACATGGGCTATTTGAACTGCTTATGGGCTAGTAAAATGTAAAGTCAACTTGCCCAATGGACTAGTCAAAACAAAAACAAAAATCAAGGCCTAAAATGTATGTCTAAGATACAGAGGAAGAATATAAAGTATATAGATACTTATTTTATATTACCAATTTCATTTATATTAGTTATCCCATTCTTTTATTTACACATAATGATTTTTAACTACTAACTCATTCACTTTCTCAATTCATTATATTTTAACTTTCTCAGAGGAAGTAAAAAAACAGTATAGATGGCTTAATATATTACCAATTTCATTTATATTAGTTATCCCATTCTTTTATAAACTAAGCATCATAATGATAATGTTAAATGATATGAAACATGATGAGTATTGGTGGCATTAATGGATTCCCACGCGTGTAAATATGTTTTCAATTCAAGCTTAATTGATGTGGAATTGTTGCAGTACGATCGATCTAAAGAATTTCTAATAGTGAAATCATGAAATCATAAAAAAAATAGCCCAAGGCTTTATCAAGAGTAGGATTGATTTTGTAGGTAATTTGAATGTTTGTTATATATATTGTGGTTTTGAGATGATCAATTTCAAATCTATGATTGTACCAAGGTGAATCTAAATCTTACAGTTAAGTTGCAATCACATTGGATTGAAAAATGGATATTTTACCAAGACAATTGGTAACATTTAAAATGGTTACATTTTACTATTTTTTTGCACTTTGATTATTTGGCATGGTTAGTTTTACCACAAGATAATGTAAAATTTGTAAAATAAACCATGTCACTGAAGGTTACAACTCACAGGAGCATCCAATTGACCAATGAATGCCATTCTGTAATATGACTTGGGAAGATTCCCCAAGTCACGCTGTTCGCATTGGACTTTCCTGCTTGGTAAAACTAACCTGGTCAGTTTTCCTGGTCAGGCGGGACTCGGTTAAACTAACCACGCGGCATGGGTAAGTTTCCTTTTCTCTATGGTTAGGTAAACTTCTTGTGCTGTTCACACTGGACTATTTATGGGAAAACTAGCCAGCATGTTAGTTAGTTTTACCCAAAAAAAAGTCTACTGCGATTGTGACTTAAAATTAAAATTACTTTTAATTTTTTTATTTCAACTACTAATTACAGGATGGATATACTACCAAAGACAGGCTACACAAAACCAATGACATTTGCACAAACATTATCCATGTAACGTAAATATTTGTAACATACTGAGGCGGAAATGGCAAATATTAATGTAATCTGTTCTTAGAATCCATGTTTGTGATGTATTTTGATGTAAAAAATTGAAACTTGATTCTCCATGTTATAGTGAAGAACATGCAGTTAAAAGATTTAATCGAATGTGTGTATATTCATTACATATGTACGTGACAGGGTAGGTTGTGTTCACACCAGGATATGGCCTGTTTCTGATATTAATTCTAAAATGGAGTCCGTCTCCTGGGGAAGCACCAAGTTAAGGTCTGGCCCGCAGTTAGGTCTAGCTTTACCCAACTGTTTACATCATGTCATGGGAAAAATTTCAGAAAACTAAAGCAGGATATATAAGCAGGATATATAAACAAGTAAAACAGATGTTGTTTAAGGCATTATGATCATTAATATTTCTAGGCATACCATTGGTCGGAAGTAAAACTATCAATTTTGTACAAGAAAAAAATTAATGAAACAACAACTGATAATTAGTTAGATGGCTATTTGTAATTTTGACCTCAATTTTTTGGGGGAGGGGCTTAAGCCTGTTAAGCCCCCCACCCCCTAAATCTGCCACAGTTTGTTGGTGGAATTTGTAAATAATTTTTTTCATTTTCATCATCTGTCATTTTGTTTGGAAATCAAAAATCTATTTTTTTTTTTCGCCCTATGTACAAAGTACTATTCTTTTCTATATTTTACTTTATAATATGAACTCAATGTGAAAATCAGTGTACTGTAATAATAATGTACATTACCTACTCTCACGCTACGGTCCTTTTTTTCTTAGCCAAACTAGCTAAAGGTTGCCAATTTACTTAGCCAAATTATAAAGTTTTAGCCAAGCTTTTAAAAATGATAAAAACTGATAAAAATGACTGCCTAAATGGGCAATTTTTTGGGGAGATTTTCATTTAGCGAATTTGGCGAAATAGGTTATTTTTATTTTAGTCAAATGTTAATTCCAGTTGCTATTGGCAACTTGGCGAATGGTTACAGTCAGCATACCTTACTGAAAATACATTGCAATTCAGTGTAAAAATGAACAAATAAAATTAAGTTAAGTACTTTTTGATATGTACTGTTACAACTGATTTTTTAATTAGGCATCAAATTATTGTAATCAGGTGTTAAGCTATTATATCCTATTATAAGCTTCCAGTTAATTAATCACATATTGGTATTTGAATATCACTTCACGCATGAAGTATGGTTACATAAGATACAAGACAATTTATTGTCCAATATTAATTTGAAAGTTGCTATGAAAATATAAAACAAATTTTTCATTAAAACTGATCAAACCACTTTTTAGTTTTACCATTGTAAATTGAGTGTGAAAAGCCCAGAAAGTTCACCCTGTCAGGTAACAAACCACAGTCACGGAACTAATTTAACAAACTTCCATTTGCTCAAGAAGGTCCAATGCGAAAAGCGCAACTTGGGTAAACTTCCCAAGGTACTGTATATAACCTAATGACTCTCATAGTCTTTTGAGCAATCGCCTATGACTTGTGACCTTAAAATTGTGTCAAAATGGTTGATTTTACAAGCTTTTTTTTATTGTAAAACTAACCCAACAAATAATCCAAGTGTGAACAACAGCAAGATTCAACCTTTGAAACGCTACTGATTGTCTTGGTAAAATATTCTCTTTTTAAATCCAGTGCGAATGTAGATTTAGCCTGAATTCATTGGAATATTTCCTTATAATTATCGCTTTTAACCTTTTCTTGGCCTGAATTCAGAACTCTATCATGTTTAAATAAATGATAACTGAGGGCTTAGCCCTCAGCTCTGAGGAAACTAGAACTAGAGCAGTTTAAACTAGATTATGACAAATGATATCTAGGTACAGATCATAGAAAAAAAAATCGATCACATCATGTTCAGAAAAATAGTTCATGGTTTTGGCTCAATGGTTGATTACATAGCTCCTAACCTTTTTAATACCCATCCAAAAAAACTACAAGAAAAAAAAGATCACATCTGTTCTGGAAAATATTTGATGTTTAGGTCTAGAGGTTGATTACATAACGTCTGACCTTTTTAATACCCACCCAAAACAAGCTAAAGAGGAGGGAACAGTTTCCAGATGATATTTCAGTTATGTTGTCACCTTAGGGTGATTAATAACCCCTTTTATCTAGGCCTATTTTCAACTCTAATAGCACCTCCCTCCTGTTGATGGGCCAAGGATATAGCTAATAGGTGTGGCCTTGGGGAGTTGCTTGCTGCCTACTGGGATCCCACCAGGGTAATCAAAGCTTTGTAAGGTAACCCATCCAGGATTTAATAGAATTCCGAGCCACCTAAATTGGTGGAAAACCTAACTTTGATTAAATCTGGATTAAAATCAGCCTACTGGTTATATTTCTGTGATTATAAGAAATGTGAATGCATTAGAAATTTGTCCACTAGTAGAATTTATTTTATTACTAGAATTTGACCTTCTATGTGAAAGTTTAATTTTATTTATTTTACTGAGTTTGCAGAACACCCCATGTAGCCTAGGCCTATAGTTACAAATTTATAAAAATATCAAGAAACTGCCAGATTCTATGTAATTTATGACATAATATTTTATGCTAAAATTATTACTTTTAAACTTGAATATACTACAAAAAAAATGCAAAATTTGAGCATTAAAATTTCCTGATAATTTTTTTTAAATAAATAAAGGGAACTATATCATAAAACAAACTTTTATTTAATTTCTATCACTGACTTTGTAATGAACGAATATGGTATCAAGTTTCTATGAAAAATGTTAGCTGATAATGTGTACCATCAAATACAATTTCATTATTTACAATCTATCAATCTACCATTATCTCTAAAGGTGTAATACAATGATAAATTCAAAGTTCAAAGAATTGACACATGTACATTAAGTTCAACATGCACTTAGACTTGGTATATATTATATTTACTGGTTTATATATTAACTATTAATAATAACAAAGAAGGTTACAGTATATCTAGAATTACCAGTATATCTTTGAATAATTAACACTAACGACAGATAACAATCATTGTATCAAATGAAGTATTTATGTGAATTTATTCATCAATCAAAGAAATATAATTGTTTGCACTATTTTTAAAAAATATTTATATATTATAAATTCTCACAAATTCATAAATAAAATCAAGATAAAATAAAATTTTATAACTTGTTTAGATAATCAAATTTTAACACTATAAAATATATAATTGTGTGTACTAGATGTTAAAACATTTCAGTTATATTCATGTTATAGATCTCACAACATTAAATTCTGTAAATTTACATCAAATGAAATAAATCAAATTTAATAATCTGTAGTCAGATATTAAAATTATGAAATATATGAGTGCAATAGGAGCATTTGGCACAGCAATGAGAATTTGGGTTTCTAATCGAGAGGTCAAGAGTTCAAAACTCTGAAGTTTGCTTTTTGTCCTTGAGCAAAGCACATTACCAACAATTGCTTCTCCCCCACCAAAGAGCAATGCAGTACCTAGAGGTTTGACAGTCAATGCGCTAATTTATGTCATGCAGCAAAAAACACATTAAAAGAATGATTGGGGTAATAATGAGAGCACCTTAGACTTATTTGAATAGAGAAAACATTATTATTATGAGATATAAAAATGTTTCATTATATTTAAGTTATATCCTATTATTAAATTCATCCATAAAAGATTATGTAAAATCATACTTAATAATCTGTTTGGATAATCATATTTCAATTATAAAATATAAAATTGTTTACACTAGACATTTTTCTTTGCATAATCAAAATCATAATAAAAAAATAAAAGTACATAGGTCCTAGAGTGCATATAAGAATGGAAAATACTATTTTGATAAAATTACCAAGAAACTGTTCCTACGAGGAAAAAAAATCTAAAATTTATGCGGCACAAAAAATATACTTGTTAAGCATCAAAAACTGAATAAATTTCACAGGAGAAAGGGTGTTTTTTTATTTTTTTTATTTATTATATATATTTATTTTTAAATTTGTTTCTTATATCGCCATATATTTGTACATGGTATTCAACATATCATTATCTTTAACCACTGGATCACTGATTATTTTGACCATAACACTTTTTTTATGTTTTCCAAAAATATTCAAATTTAATTGCATAGTTCGCCAATCTATAAGATAATTTGGAACTCCAACTTACAAAAATGACTAGTTTTGTATTATCTTGAAATTATTGCCAGTTGGAATATTTTGTCATTAAAAGAAAAAAAAAACATTTACAATAATTCAGGAAAACGCATTACTGTTTAACAAGTATATTACTTTATTTTCCTCATGGTAAAATTTTCATAGAAATGTATTTATTCAAAATCCTATTGTATATAATTATGGCCTATGTAGACAATTGTTATATTTAACCGATATCTTCAAGTTCATCTTTACACAGAGAATACTTGTCTATATGGAGACAAAAACTTTGAATGCGATACAGACATATGCCGTCAAGCATGGAAACATTCACAATACGATAGGATGGCTTTACAAATAATGCTAATAATCTTTTATTCATTAATTCATTCATTGCATTTTTGTAATAAAAAGGTGACACTGTGTAGTGTTAACTGATCTTGAGGGACCATCATTATAATAAATGAGATTTTATGAAATGTTTGACTACGATGATTTATTAAAATATGTCAATCACTTGTGAAAACTTATAATTGCGAGTTTTAATATTTGTTAGAAGTTATCAAGTGCCTATTTAATAACCATGAAAGAAATTATGGGATTGAATATTAAGAATCATATTATTTTACACTGAATAACAGAAGAAAAAAAATTCAGGTGCCTGTTTAATATAACCATGAAGGAAATTATAGCATGAAATCTGTAAATATCATATTTTCCATTTAGCATAGTGGTTTTAATATCAAAGACTAGCAACCATGAAATGACAGGATCTGAAAAATTTAACTACCGTACATGTTTAATATAACCATGAAGAAAACCAGGCGATTGAAATTAAATTATGTGTTGGTGATTATACATGACACTACAGCAGAGTAAAGTTAGTAAAGTTAAGATTCCCAAAATCGATCCTCCGAAAAACTGAATTTATTTTACAAGGTCCCAAAATCATGAAACTAAATAGTTTGTATTGTTACTCGAAAAAAATAAAAAAATTATCAGTTGACATTAACTTTGAAATTTCAAAACTTATAAGCAAGTTATTTTCAAAATAATTTGTTTGGGTCATTTTTCAGATGGCAATACATCTTTAAACTTTTTTCTCTAAAAACCAGAATATGAACAAAATGGTTAAAAGTACTCGATTTCAAGAAAGTTTAGGCCAAACAAAAAATAAGACCTGTTAAGCATCACTGAATTTCTGAAAAACTGATTTTTTAATGACAAAGTATTCCAAATAACAGTTAGTTCAAGATGTAGTCATTTTTGTAAGTTGAAGTTCCAAGTCATATTCCTTGTTGGTGAACTACATAGACCTATTTAATTTTTTTTTTTTGGAAATCATAAAAATTGTTATGGTTGATATACAGTAATGTCAGTGATCAAATGGTTAAAGATAATGTAAATTTATAAAATATACTGCAAAATAAGAAAAAATAAAATAAAAAAAACACTTTTCCTCCTCTGTAATGTGTTCAGTGGTTGACACTTAACAAGTATATTTTCTAATTTATTACAATAATGATAATTTTATAGGCAATAAGGTATGGCATGACAGTGTGGTAGTGGTTATTTAGTTGAGGTGAGCAAGATGATGATGATGACAAATATGATAATTACGATATAGAGTTATGACAACTGTAACATTTATTATTTTTCTAGAAAATTAAAATGTATAAAAATAGTTGGGCATAATATAGGAACAATGTTAGAATTAGTAGCTCACAAATGTGTTAAAACACAAAATGTAATGTAGCTAAAAATATAAGAAACTTAAAAAAGCCAAAGCAATAGTGAAAACGACAAAAGTTTCAGAAATTTTCATGGTTTAATCTTGATAAGGACAACATGAATCAAGTTTTAATTAATTTTCTGCAACAATATCAATTATACTGGAAAGTTTACCCAAGTTTATATTAGGTACTTCTCAATTTATAAGTACTGGTATTTATACTTTCCTCAATAAGACATAAATAATCATTAATTATTGCTGAAGCACATTTAAGAAATAAGAGCATATGCTACCAATCGGATAAAAAAAAAGCAATTTCCGATAGCGATAAGTTCAGATTAAATTATAACTGCTCGAAAATTGATCCATAAATCTGTGAAGGAAAGATAAATAAGGGTTCTACTTACCGATTCAAGTAATCTTGAATCTGGATGGTTACTGTCTGTTGGTGATACTGCTCCAAGACTTTTACCTAATCCGTCTCGGTCATCAATAACAAGATCGATCGGCATTTTACCTTTCAAACAATTTATGTATCTATGACAAAAATTGTCACAAAGTTCGTGAACCTGCAAGAAGAAGAAACAAAATGTATCTGGAATGTTTCTGACACCATTTGTGTAACAGAGAGAAATTGTATAAATCTAGCTGCTGTCAGCTGATTGCATTGATCAAGTTATCCTTAGAACACCTCGCTTCAACCATCAAAGTAAAATTTTCAAACACAATATATAAACTGCTTATAAATTTTACACTGTGATAAAATACACTAAAAAAATTAAATATAAAACAAACATACAGTAGCTAACTCCTAACCAAGCCATCCATTAAACAAAAGTTCATGCTAAACAGAAAGTCTTGAAATCAATTTAAATTACATATGTAAACCCGATTCTCCTTAAACCAAAATGTTAAGGACAATCCAAAAGGACAATCCAAATGGTGACTGGTTAATTTGGGAGAGTTTGCTGTTATCTAGAGACCATGTAAAAATTGTATTGCTGCAGTTACTGCAGTAATTCAGTTACAACAGTATTAGTTCAGTAGCTGAAAGAGAATCACTGAAAACATGTTGAGATGAAACCTTGTGTGTCAATGCAGTCACCAAAGGAACATATTAGCACTTGATTATCCTGCTGCAGTTACTGCAGTAATTCAGATACAATGAGTTCATAGCTGAATAAGAATCACTGAAAACATGTTGAGATGACACCCTTGTATCATTGCAGTAACTAAAGAAAACATAGAACTGGATTACTGCAGTAACTGCAGTAGATTTAATAGCAGTTACTACTATGTCAAAATTTATCTTGCTGCAGTTACTGTAGTAATTCAGTTACTGCAGTAATTCAGTTACAATGAGTTCATTAGCTGAATTAGAATCACTGAAAACATGTTGAGATGATGCACTTGTATCATTGCAGTAACTAAAAAAAACATAGAACTGGATTACTGCAGTACCTACAGTAGATTTAATAGAGTTAGTACTACCATGCCTGCTGCAGTTACTGAAGTAATTCAGTTACAACAGTATTAAGACAGTAGCTAAATAAGAATCACTGAAAACATGTTGAGATGATGCCCTTGTATCAATGCAGTAACTAAAGAAAACATAGCACTGGATTACTGCAGTAACTGCAGTAGATTTAATAGAAATTACTACTATGTCAAAATTTATCTTGCTGCAGTTACTGCAGTAATTCAGTTACAGCAGTATTAGTTCAGTAGCTGAATAAGTATTACTGAAAACATCAAGATATGAACTGCTGATGTATCAATAGTCACCAAAAAAAATATATTAGCACTTGATTACTGCAGTAGATTACTGCAGTAACTGCAGTAGATTACTGCAGTAACTGAAGTAAAATAATTTTGACATAGTTGCTTAGAAAATTTAACAGATAGAAGGGAAGTTTCCTACCACTGATGTAATGTTTATCCCTGTTGATCCAACTGGTTAAATGAAAGATACAACAACTAAGTCACTAATAATTAATCATTCTAAACGATGATAGAAGAGTTATGCAACACAAATTAAGAACTTAATTTATTTTGAGTTGCAGAAAATTAACCACGTTGTCAAATTAATAACAATGATAGGTAAGTATTAGAGCTTTAGAAATGAAGACAATAAACAGACCATCAAAGTCATCTTAAATGTCCGCAGGTTAATTAATGCAGGTGTATACGCTGCAGTATTTAATTAGGCAGAGGAGGTATTCAACAATGGCGAAGGTAATGTACGCTAAGAAGACATTTAATTACAGGAAAGAATTATTTAACAATGACAAATGTAACATTTGATTTGTAGTAATTACGGTTGCTTATTTCATGTATGCGAAGGAGATACTTACTCTATATTTAATACCTTCTTTTGTGAACCTTCTCATGATTTAAATTTTATTATTATTTAAAAAAAGAACTCCATCCTATTACCAAATCCTCCAACACATAATTCAATAATTTCAATAAAGTTATTTTATTCTAACCGCAAATATGATATTTTACTGAAAATGCAAATATCATGTTAATAATCAGTATAATAATTAGATTTTTTTACTAAAAAATAAAAATCTACTATCCTTTATTTTATAGATAAAATTTGTTAAGTAAAAAATTTGACACTGTAATTTGAGCAGTAGACTCCACTTTTGATTTGGGACTCAGTTAGCAACATGTTTTTCAGTTTTAACTCATTGTCCAAATGTTATGAAATTGTATCTGTTAGGCCACAACTAATTGTCCTATAGACTTATCCATAGAAATTTTAATCCTGGATTTGTCCTTTAATAATAAAAAAAAAACTAAAAAGGAACATTTACAGCGGAAATTGGAAAACAAAGTATTTATTTTTTTAGGCCTACTTTAAAGTTTTTTTTTGTATACAAATGATTACACAAGTATTGAACAATGACGAAGGTAAAAACATAGTAATTACTATTTCTAATTTCACATATTGTAGCATTAAAAAGGCCTTCATAACATATAATAGAGTTATTATCTGAATAGCATATAATAGAGCATGTTATTTTAGAGTAATTATCTCTAACAAGTGAGATTTCACGTGGTAAGCTACCTTGCCCAACAGCATACAATATCCGAAATGCAAGTGACAGGTCGTGTGATTGAGAAGCAAAATTTAATCATTGTTTCCTTCTATATTGAAAAAAATAGATAATCTACGAGCTAATCAAGAAAACAGCCATGTCAGCGTGGATGAGGCAAACGGAGCCCCGCGAGCTCTTTTAACTTCCTCGCGGTAATTAGGGGATCTTTAGATTAGGAAGGGACCTTTGGGAGACCACGAAAATCCAGTACATAGTAACAACTCAATTATCTTTCGAAAATTCCTTTGCTTTCTCAGGAAAATTTTGACAGCAAGTTTAAATTGACTCAAAGCACACATCTTTATTAATTTCATATTTTTTCACCCGAGAGAGTTCATAATTTGACGAATTAACAGAGTTTGTTCGCTTAAGCAGCGAGGGAAAAAAAATTAGACAGAAAGAATAAGCGCACTTTACTACATCAATGCGGCTGTCTTACTTCTTTTCACACACATGTATCCACACAATAATTGTATTCCATTAAATTTCAATTGACAAATTTGTTATAATTATCAGTGTAATTGGTCACTTTAATAGTTAAATAGCAGCAATTAATTGTAATAATCATAATAATCATAATTAAATCAATGATCATTGGCTTGTTGTAGTTGAAGATTCTTGATAGCTAATAATAGTATAGATAGAATTATCATCTCGACTGTTTTGAACGGTTAAAAATCAATCGGCAAGCCAGAATTATGACGGATTACTATATCGTTTTAATGCATCACACTAACAGCGTTGTATTCATAAATTTCGTAACACTTAATGTATGCACAAGTAAATGTATGCATACAGTTGACCTTTGACCTCTGCTGTAACCGAGAGTAAACATCGTAAGGACGATGTGTTGCATAGCATCACTGTTCAATTAACAGCAATCAGGAGGATACGTACCCAGCGGTACGTATAATGTGAGGAGTTCACATTCAGATAATGAATTCTAATATGGAATGACATTTCGTTATCTTTGCTTTTGCGATCTAACGAGGTAAAACCCCAAGGGAAGGGGTAATTGTCAATTCCCTTGTTTTTAATGTACTTCAGATTTGCTTCGGAAGAAACTTTTTAGATTATGTCATTTGCACATACTATTTTATTTTATTTATAATCGAAATTTACTATATTTCCAATCAAATGGGAAGATCAAAATGAAAGCTGAATGATTTTAAATGTACGAGTATGACAGCCTGGATGAAGAATATCTCGCTCTGGGTTTCCAATTACCAATTGATATCAAATAATCCAAGAACCTCACATTAATACCCATTCAGATGAATTCCAATAAAACAAAAGGTCGCCATTTGAAGGTCACCGCTTGAAGGTAAGGCTTACATTATATGCTCATGGAGCTATCAGTCATATTAGAAAGAGGCAATTTTGAAGCTTCAAAATCTTTTGATTATATCAACCATATCTGATAAGGCAATTTTGAATCTCCAAAATCTTCCTAGAAAAATGCCAAATCTCAGCAAAAATTGGGCAACAAAATTATTATTTTTAATATTAATTTTAGCTTTTCCAATAGAAGGAACATTTGGTATTTAATTAAGAATCTTCATATCTGCATAATACTGCAGAATTATAGGCTCAAGTGTACTCTCACCAGGCGCGGATCCAGGATCCGCCAAAAGGGAGGGCGCACTTTTCCAGTCCTGGTGGGCGTGGTTGTCACTTTTTCCCCGACGAGCAAAAAAAAAAAGGTTATTGCCTTATTTCGACCGTATTTTAAGTTTTTTCTTCTGAATTTCGTACCCGGCGCACTTAATATAAGGGGGGGGACCCGCAACAACGTTTTAACGATATTAGGGGGGGGCGCCCCTCTGCACCCCCTCCCCCCTTGGATCCGCGCCTGCTAACCATTCATCAATTAGCCAGGGGCGAAAATATTTTGAATTTAACTAAACATAAAGTGGCTAACACTATGAAGACTTCTGTGTTCCATTTTTAATGCTTAAAATATGAAAAAGATACCTTTTGGAACAAATTCACTGCACTCTGATGTTCGTCAGTGTGTACAGGTTTCGGCCATATCTCATGACCATTGTAGTGGTGAATCACAGCCATGAAATATGGCCGAAACCTGTATACACTTATGAACATCGAGTGCAGAGAATTTGTTCCAAAAGGTATCTTTTTCATATTTTAATAAAGGAGCTGCTTAGCTATTTTGGCTAAGACTTAATTCAGAAATATGGCCTACATTTACATCATTAAACTATTTAATACAGATTTAATTCAATTGACTAAACAAAGCAAATTAACTGACCCCTAGCTAGATGGCTAAAGAAATATAGGTGTGTTAAACAGAGAATAAAAGATGGAAAGAATAGTGGAACCTATGATGATAGGAATCAGATAAAACGATTGAATCAGAAGTTTGTAAATGAGTATAGAAATGAAGAAAAGATAATGGATATGTAGAGATTTAGCTAGAAAAATCCAAGGGTGGGTTGAAACAATGTAAGGGTGGGTGGTAAAATGATGAAAAACAATTGATTTTACCTTTTTCATATGCTTAGGATGGGTGGCAGGTTGGAATTAGGCTGGGTGGAAGGCCTTAAAATAAGCTTTAGAGTGGGTGGAAAATTTGTAAGGTGGGTTGCCCCGCCCACCTCCGCCCAGCATAATTACATCCCTGATATGGTCTAGGCCATGTGACAAGGATGGAATAGATGGACACAAAAAGTACTGACAGGGTATAAGTCCATTTTCAGTTATAAGCCCATCACTACTTTTGAATGATTTCCTTACAGTATATACTGTAGTGTCAGCACTCTGCTATAAGCCCACAATTTATATTATCATGATTCCTTATTCAAACGAGGTGGTACAATATACTAGTCTTGGTAATAAATTAAGTAAAAAAAATCAGGTCATAAGTAGCAGACAGCAAAAAAGAAGCGGACTAGATGAAGGTAAATTTTGATTTTAGAATTACTGTATAAGCCCACTATACAGAATCTCAGTCAGTGTGTGATGTCGACATACACCCTAGTATAAGCCCACTAACCTTGAACATGGAATCCTAGTGTACGAGTTGGTCATAATCATATACACTTGTATAAGCCCACTAACCTTGAACATGGAATCCTAGTGTATGAGTTGGTCATAATCATATACCCTTGTATAAGCCCACTAACCTTGAACATGGAATCATAGACTTGTACGATTTGGACATATACCCTAGTATAAGCCTACTAACCGTGAACATGGAATCCCAATTAGTGTGTGATATGGACATACACCCTGGTATAAGCCCACTAACATTGAAGATGGAATACCAGTCAGTATATGATGTGGATATATATACCCTAGTAAAAGCCCACTAACTTAAACATGAAATCACTATCAATTTTTGGGTTATACCAAGGTTTTGAAAATAATGTAGATTATTTCATTTTTTTAACATAAAACAAGCAAATGTTGTGTGGGCTTTTATATCAGTCCAGGGCTTGCAGAATTGGTTGTCCGACAGCCCAAAGCAACTAAACATTTACATTTGGCAACCAAAAATGATTAGGATGGCTCCCAATGGGCAACCTGATCTTGGCTCACACTACGGTAAATCTATCAAGTTACCATGGCTATAGCAAAAACATTTAGCGAAAAGATCAAAAGACTGGCTTAGAAATATTACAACAGTCAATTACAATAGTTTACAACCATTATAATTTTGTATAAATTGGAGGGAAACTTAAAAACTACGAGGGCAACCAAATTGTAGCCTTAGTTACCTGAAGGGCAACCAAATATTCTGTGAGGCCTGCAGTCAGTGTGCTATATTTATCTCTTTTACTGAGGGCTCCCGATTATCAAGGGCCCCTCATAATCAGCTCATGCTGAATGGGTCATCCTCTTGACAGATGATATAAAAATAAAGAAACTATCTTCTTAATTTACTATCATTATACCCGTCTTCTTAGTCCTTCCAAATCTGAATTTTTCATGACATCTACCTTCCCAGAACACAGTTTTAAAATCAATACATCAACCCTTCTAGCTTCCTCCTTATTTTCAACTATCAATATTTCCCATAACTATCTCTATGCTCACTTGATATGCCAATGAAATCCCAGCTAATATTATGGTGTTTTGATGACACTTTAGTGCATTGACTTTCTTGCCAATAAACATAAAAAAAATTATATACATCTTATGATCAATGTAAGCATCATTCTATATTAACTTTACAATCTGTCAAGTAGCGTATAAATCTCACGATTTCTTTAAACTGTAACTCTAACTACCCATTTATTTTAACACAAAACAATTTTTAAACAAGTACAATATTATTTCTTTACAGCCTATTGGCACATGATTATACCAACACAATACTACGCCAATTCACCAGAAGAGATTTGACATAATTAAGTAACTGCATAGTAACAAGTAATAAACGCAATTGGTACTGATAATAAAAGAACTATCAATGCAAGGGTGAATATCAAAAGGTTTCGTGTGAATGGTACAATGCTAATAACGCGTGGCTTTGTGGCCGAGTATAACGGTACAATGCTGATAACTTATAGCTACAGTGGTAATAGCACATGTGAAGCCAGCGGCGAATGGAGGCAAAGAGGAAAGCAGAGCCCTACCTATTAGCAGTAACAATCATTGACTTTGTGCATAATCGACTGGAAAACTGTGTAAAATATTCAGCAAACCAGTGAACCGAGTTGAACTTTAAAGAGCTACTGAACAATGGCCTCCTTTTGGAATGTACACCTTAAGCAATAACTAGTTTTAGTAGAATTACAAAATATAACATTAAAATATTTTTTTCTTACCTTTTCTAACTCTAAAAGATGAAATCGTAACACTTGAATTGATTGAATCATCTGAAATGACAAAAAAATAAATATTTAATAAAAAATACAGAATAACTTATGTTTGTCAATTATTTATATTGTATTGGAAAAAGTATAGTAATAATCAATTAATTTATATTTTTTAGTTTCTGATTAGCTCACTAGGGTGTTACATGCAGCATTTACTAGTTCATACCATGTTTTACAGGGGAGGATCCAGGATCCACTGAAAGGGGGGGGGGGGGCCTCTTCCAGATCCTGGTGGGCGTGGTTTTCCCGTTTTATTCTGACGAGCAAAAAAAAAAGGCGGCCATCTCCCCATTCTGGTGCCCTGGTACCCAATTTTACGCATATTTTGGGTTTTTATGGGTTTTTTTGACCAGATGCACCTACTATAACGGAGGAGGGCGCAACTGGTGCACTTTTATCGCCCCAAGATTATGCCTGGGTCTGTTGGGCTTGAATTCACGGCTGTTTTACTAGCCAAATCATACATTACTTTTATCATGTATTTTTATCTTTACAACCTCATGGGCAGCTCATGGGCATTGGGAAGAGCTCACAAAATTGGTTGCCCAATGAACCAAGGCAACCAAAAGTTTACATTGGACAACCAAAAATTATTAGGTGTCCGGATGGCAACCATGTCTTGGCTCCCTCTAACCGATCATCAATTCTCCATGGCCTGAGCAAAAAATCTTGCTTTAGAAAAAGCACCTTAGAGGCCTAGCAAAAAAGATAAAACAGCTGGTGTAGCAATATTACAATAGTCAATTACAAAATGTTTTTATAAATTGGAGGGCAAGGGGCGAATGCAGAAAAGGTGGGGGGGGGGGGAGGCTGGAAGAGAGTGAAAATTGTAGGGCCCCTTAAATCTGCTCCTGACTAGTGATATTTCATACATTTAAAATGTTTCTTACTTATCACAATAGAATAAATTTTTACTAGTGAAGACTAGTTTTTACTATACATTTTACAGTGGGCTAGTACTAAATCAAACCCCACAAAAGAGTGAAAACAAAATTACAAAGTTTTCTTTTTTAACCATTTAGTTGTCCACAAGTATGCATGCTAAAATTCATTGACATAGCTCATAAATCAAACACACACAACACACACTCAATAATAGCTTTTCATCTATTCATTATTTTCTCAGTCTTTAAAAACACAACAGGAATAAAGATTAGATGTAGAGCATATTCACAAAGAAATTAAAAATAAATATGCCCAGAGGGTCTTGATACTGATACATGTACTTAGTGAACCACTGAGACAGTCTAAACTAGTAGTTTATATAGATATGAACTTGCCGTCAGAAATTGAGAGATACAGTATTGGAAACCGGATTTATCTTTTTATAATTTTGGCAATGAATACAATGATAAAAACAGAGACATGACAAAAAGGTAGCCAAAAAAACAAAAAATAATTGTCAATTGCACTGAATTTAAAAAGTAATTATTTTACCAAGACAATTTAGTAATATTTCAAAGATTAAATCTTGCTGTTGTTTGCACTTAGATTATTTGGTATAGTTAGTTATTTAATATGTCCATGGTTTTACCATAAGCTATGTAAAATAAACCATGGACCTATTAAATTATTAGGTCCAAAATTTAAGAGGTACATGAATAAACCATGTTACTCAAGATCCCCTTTTACACAAAACTGTAAAACAGGAATATTGTGGCAAATTTCGAATGCTGGCATTAGTGTATAGAAAGCCTAATTCCTCGTGAATGTTTTCTGTTTTTGTTTGTGATGTGCAATAATATTATAATGACCCAAATAATAATTTATTGTTTTAATATATTTTTTCAGTGCCTTACCATTCCCCCTAGGTTTGGCTATGCCTCTACATAATGTGTGTCTGAGGAGTTTTTTTTATAGGCCTATTAATTATAAGATCCAGATTTTAAATACCAAATAATAGAATTTGTTTGTATTTTATATTATATATTAATATTTTTAATTCTTTTATTGACTAAAGTGGTTGAAATTGTTAAAAAATATATTATTTAGCTTGCAATTGTAGCTTGTTATGAATAAGGAGGAACTGGAGAAGAAAATACAAAAATATAAGAATAAATAAGCCCATGAAAATATGTAAAATCAGTAATATTCAATGAAACCACACAACTGTAACATATTCTTAGTCCACTTAGTATGCCCCTAAAGCAATTGTCACAAACATAAACAACCGATTGTTTATATCTCCGAGAATCTTTTGTGTTGGTGTAAACTATAGGATAGACTTAGTTTACACTAGACTTGTCAGGGTTTATTGATATTAAACCTGGTTGTGTGAGTTAACAGGTCTTATTTGTATACTCTGTAAATATGGTAATAGATTGATCATTTAAGATAACATAAGTTAACCTAGTTTTGAAAATAAGCAACATTGTATGATGAAGACAAATATCTAAATAGGAAAATTAAGATTTAAACAATATTCAGTTATTATAATTTAAATTATAATATCAAGAACTAAAAAATGATATTGAAAATTGTATAAACAAACAAGAAAATAAAACAATAATGAAATATTAATAAGTGTTTTCCTAATTGAAAAAAAATTACTGGTAATTCTTTGCCACCCACACCTTTCTAGCTAGTGATATTTTTTTTTGCCTAAAAAGCATGCCTGATCCTGAAAATGTTTAAAACAGGGTCGGACTTAATGGAGGGG